>VZRQ01000110.1:1276785-1373841 GCA_013397975.1 Machaerirhynchus nigripectus | reverse complement strand
TTTTTTTTTTTAATTTTTTCTAATTTTAGTTTTTATTAGTAGGTGCTGCTTTTTCATTTTGACAGCCAAAAACTGAAGAACGAAGATGCAATCCCTTTATAGAAATACAGGCAAATCAAAAGAAGCTGTTCTAGCACCCTTTTTTTTTTTTTTTTTATTTTTTTTTTTTTTTTTAAATCATACATATGTTGTGTGTTATTTAACTAAACACAATGGGTTTAGAGCTTCTGTGCAGTTTGTGGTCTGCCTACGGGGTCTCTGTGCTCTACAAGGCAGCTGTGAGCAGCCGTGGAGGTTCTGTGTGGTGTGGGACTGCTGGGGTGTCACAGCACACCTGAACACCCTCCTTTAACAGGGGCCGGGGGTGTGTGGTGGGAGGGTGAGACAGGGAGCAGAGGCTGAAACAGAACATTCAGAGTGGATATTAGGTATAAATTCTTCCCTAAGCATCGGGTTAGAACAGGTGGCCCTGGGAGCCTGTCCAGTCTCTGTCCTTGGAGCTTTCCAAGAGCACATCTGCTGAAATCCTGAGCTGCTTGCTCTGCCCTCGGAGCTGCCGTTGCTTGGCAGGACACTGGACTAGGCACCTCCTGGGGTTCCTTCCATCCTGAATCATCCTTTAACCCTGTTCAGGTATGTTAAAATATAATTGCACAAAGAAATAATGATTCAGAGATTGTGTGCTTCCTTGCTCCTCAAGTTTATTATTTTGGAGAAAATGATGCCACTTTTGAGGGGGTTTTAAGAGATTCAAGGTGAGCTGGGAGCTTCAGACCTCACAATCTGTAATGGGCAACTCTGTATTAACCATGGAAATGGGGAGGGGGTCAGGAAGGGGGTGGGTGTGATTTATCTTTGAGTCAGTGTAGCTTCAAGGGTCCTTTGCAGGGCTCAGCCATTTCTGAATAAGGGTGATCCAGCTGATTGAAGGGTCTTTGCGTGTGTTTTTGAAAGGGTCTCAGCAAAATCTGTCACTAAATGCTTTCAAGGAAGCATTTCACCTAACAAAGGGTAAGAGGGAAGGTTCCTGCGTGGTGAGCAGTTATTTGAAAGACAGTGAGCACAAGTCAGAGCTCCCCAGTGAATTTTCCCAGGACACTAAAATACTCTGAGAGAGCAGGGAAGTAGGCGATGGCAGGGTGCTAAGAACGAGATCAGCTTGTGGAGAATCACAAAAGCACCTGTGAGTCCAAGTAACAGGGAAATAAAATGACAGGGGACCTTAGGGCAGAGAAACATAAAGGGATATCCATGGAAAAAGCAGCTCTGGTTCCTGGGTTGGGGATGGATCATTACCTCTGTGCAGGAGGAGCCGGGCAGTGCTTGCCTCAGAGCTCAGGAATGGGGAATGGTCACAGCTGAAGGAAGGAATAAAGAACAAGAGAGAACATTGTCTAAAGCGTGTGGTGGATCAAGCAGTTGATGAGATTTTAGAGGGGAAGGGGAAAAGTAAATGGGAGAGGGATGAAATAAGTAGAAGAAAATCAAGGTCAGGGAATGTGAACTAAAAAAAAGACTTGGAGAATACTTGAGTACTTGGTAATTACAGCCACTGCTGGGACTGAGGGAACCAGCATGGCTTTTCTTAGGAAGCCAAATGAAGGAAGTGGCAGTAAAACAACATCAGAAAATTTGATGGAAGAGCTCTTTATGTTCCATTTAAAATCATAATCACTGCTTCTTTCTATCCTTAAAAGCTTCATGTTTGACAATTGTTACTGTGGGCTGACCCAGGCAACCTTTTTGGCATCCTCTGATAGGCTTTGCTTTGTTCATTCTACGTTTTAATACTTTTTCCCCCACATGTCCCATTTACCTCTTTAATAAACAGTCCCATAATATATAATGACTTTTAATTTTCAGGGTATAAGGTGCAGGTGTCCTTTTTCTATATGTGTTTTCCAGACACCTGCGTAATTGCTTGATCACCACAGAGTGTTCTGTAGCCTGAGTTCTTCTGGACTTGATGCATCCTCTGGAAACTAATGAGCCTTTCCAAGTGGTGTCATTTTTTCTCTTTAGTTCTCACAATATTTCTTTAGAGAGTTTATAAGAAAATACCACAGATAATGACTTATACATGAAATTGGAGAAGGTTTTTTGTGGCTTATCATTATCCTTGAAAGATTCTCAGAGTAGCTTTTACCATCTGCATGACAGGAAAAGGTTGATCATGCTCCGGTCATGGAGGTTTTTTCTTTTCTTTTTTTTCTTTTGGTTTTTTGGTTTTGTTTTGGTTGGTGGTTTTTTTGTTTTTTTTCTTTTTTTTAGTATTTTTTTTTAGTTCCTGTGGAAACTTAGCAACATGGATCGAGACATTTGAGAGACAGGAATAAAATGTAAACATCGTGCTTAAATTTGGGCTTGGGTTAAAAGGGAAGATTTGTAGATGCTTATATGTAAGGCTTAGATCCCAGATAATCTTCAATCATTCATAAATTTTTGCTAGCATTTTCTAGCCCCTTTAAACATTTCTGTCCTAGTCTTCAAAGTACATGCTGAATGTGAAGTATTTGCCAATGTCTTCTACTAATCACACTACAGAAGTGTCCTCTTGTTTGTCTGATTGGATACTTCTCTTGCTCCACGCTCTATAATTACAGGAGGGCTCCTCAACAGGTTTAAGATGAACCTTTTTGGATATGAGGTGACACTCATCCACGTGTGTTGCCCTGTGCCCTTCACAAGAGCCATCCTTAATATATATGGAAAAAATCATTTGCCTAAAAAAATTACCTAATCAAATATTCTATCAAATGAGCAATCTATTGTTGATATTATGAAGGCCTTTAATCTACAATAAATCTTTGTTAGAAGTCATCAGAACTCCCAGTTTGAGAGAAATGTGATTATAGCACTCTTAAAATGACATTACATCATCGGGGTGATTGGTTTATCATTTGGAGAAGCGACATCAATCATAACTAGCATAACCACACAGTAAATGAATTCAACCTTTCTACTGCAGAACAATGACACAATAATTGCTCAAAATCAGACTTGAAATGAAATCAGAAAATGCACTTTCTTTAAATATGATGTTAACCTAATGGAATATATTATTAAAAATCATGTTTGAGGAAGTTCTATGTAATTAAAAATATGTGAAAATGTATTCCTTTTTTCTCTCATTAGAACCTGTTTCAGTTGCAGAATCATTTTCTATGCAATGAGATATTATGCTGGTTTTAATTGAACTCCCATCACTTACTTTCCTCTGCTTGTATTTCTTAATATAATATGCAGCACAATTATATGTGATGAAGGACAAGAGGTTTTTGAAATCTGGTGCACCTGCTGATAATATTTTGAAAAACACAAACACTGTAGAAGGAAATGAGACCTTTTACCCACGAAAAGTTAGTGGATTTTTTTTTTCCTTTTAAAAGAAGGTCAGTTCCTGCCATGCCATTTTCTGAGATGGTTTCTTACAGCTAACAGTAGGAATAGGTTTATTTCTTCTTCTCGTATGTGTTTTATATATTTTTTTTTTCTGGTAATATAAGGTGACTCAGCTTGTTGAAATGCCATTTGAATGTTTTTAGTCAAAATACAACAAAACAAGCTGTTTCTCACCCTTATGTGGAAAAAAGAGAAGGGTTTGGTTGTCTGCACTTTTGCCTTTACTGTAGAGGATTTACTGCTATCAAACCAAACTTTGAATGCACAACATAAACACTGTTTGTTTGTTCATTTTTCAACCCGAGTAAAAGCCATAGGATCTACCTACTCACATATTAGGTTTTCAGTTCATGGATCCATAGTTGGACACGTTCATCAGCTTCTACCATTCCAACAATGAGCAAGGAGAAGCAGAATGACCTCTGGAGTATTTTGATTTGGGGAAAATTATAAACTGTGGTTTAGATATTGTCATGATTCCCAAGAACTTCCTGAAGTGTAACTGGAAGGGGGATGGTGCCCATTTTTTTGGTGTTAACGTGTCTTTTTGGCTCAAAAAGAATGGTACAAACCATTTGGCTCAATGTAACAATATCTGCCTGCGGAGTAGTTTGGATGCTGCACAGAAAACAGGGTTTGCTTTGATTTTTTCACAAGCAGTTTTTGGCAGCAAGGAGAGAAGAAGAGAGAAACAGGTTGGATTGAAGGAAATAATTGTTCTTTAATGTTGTCTGTTAGTTAGAGTTGAAATAATGAATAAGTCTCCTTTCACTTATGACCCTATTGTGTGGAAATATTATGTAAAATATCAATATTCGTTATGTTCAGTATAACTATCTAGATGGATCTCCTGTTTTCAACAGATTTCATTGTTATTAATGTGTAATTACCACCACCTACATGCAGTTTAATCCAGTTTGTAAAAATCTTTTCTGGAAGAAGCCGGAACTTCCATTAATGCACTGCAGCTGGAGGACTTATTTTAGATCCTCTGCTGGAAGTGTTTATTTTATAGCCCCCTTACACTCTGGCATCGAGTAAAGAAGTATTTCCAGTTTCTACTCTATAATGCAAACCAAAATACAGAAGTGTAGTCATCTTTAAGAAATAAATGAATCCTATAGAAAAATAATTACATCCCTTCAGGTGATTAAGCATCGCTCCCTACTGAATGGAGACCTCAATTTTCTGTACCTATCAACATACAAGGCAGAAAATACAGTGGCAGCCACAAAAATCTAGACTCCATAGCTTTATTTTTTAATTTTTCTTTTTTAATCCTCGTGAGGGATTGACTTTGATTTACTTAAGAGACTGAATAAAAGAGTCTGGGTAGCTCAGTAGGTAACGAGGGAAGCGCAGCAACAAGGGAGACAAGGAACTGGGATCTTCCTCTCCTTGTCACTATTGCAGCTGGGGCCAGGAGAAAGGGCATTGTTTTACTCTGGTGCTTGTTGGTTGTTCTGGTGTTTGTTTGCTTTTGGTTTCGTTTCAGTTGATGTCTGTGCATCACTTCTGAGATCAGGTAGGGAGAAACAGTTAAACAGAAAGAAAATTTTGGCCTCCTCCACCCATCTTCCTGTCCTAATTGCTGTATATGATTAAGATTTCAGCAGCATCCTTTGGAAGCTCTTTCAGAATATTACATTGTAGAATTTGCCAAGTTACGCTTAGAGCAGCAACAGTTATAATCAGTTTAGGTTCCAGGTTTGGGTTTTCTAAATTATTTCCTATACTTTCCTAAAACTGTCTCCAAAAGACAGCCCTGCATTATAGCTGTGTATACAATTCTCCTGAGAAAGGGTACTTCTTATTCAATATATTCACACAGAAATGCCATAAGGAACTTTCTTCTGATGACATTTTACAGCGATGCAAAAAAAGGGTGGTAGATTGATCATTTTCATTTCTGTTTCCAAATTAAAAGTAAATTATGTGGTTTTTTGTGCTATGGAGCCTGGCCTAGCTTTGAGGTTGTAAGCAAGAGTATCTTTGTACACATATTGTTTAAACAGTGTGTGGATGTACCAGCAAGGCCTTTAAATAAATAATTTTTTTCCAAATTTGTTTCTAATACTTAAATTCTCTAAATCCTTAATGTCCAGTTACATTCTCATTCTGTTGCATCTCTTGAGCACTGAGTCTAATTTCAGAGCTTAGAACTGGAATTAGAAATGGAGTGAACAGCATGAACAATGTTTTCCCATTGAAACCGAAGGGTGTGCTTTTTCTAAAGTATCAGCTCCATGTAACTGCAACTGTTACTGATATTATTGCTGCTGCTAATCTGTGTACCCTGTGTTGATGATGCCTGGAGATGTCTGAATTTCAGCCAGAAGATGTGATTCTAGATATTAAGATATTGCAGAAACATTCTATTTATTAATTTATGAATTCATAATAACAGCAATCAAATCTCAAACAGAAGGTTCTCTGGTAATAAAAATGATAATGAATTACAAAAAGCTATGGAATTGAGAACAGACTTGAATTCTGTTGTTTACATATTTTTCTTAAGCTCACCATGATTTTGAGAGCTGGAGAGGGTTTTTTTAGCTGCTTTTCATTGTTTAAGGTCTGTAAATGTGTTGAACTGGGAACCCCCGTAGCAATAAAAGCCCCCCAGCAAAGCAGCTGCAGCACTGACTTCCCAAATTTCCATTTCTCTGTATATTGCTCTGTTTTCTGACAGCTGCCCTGGTGGCTGGGCACAACTCAGTGACTGTGGCCGCTCAGGCCTTTTCTCATTGCCAGTGCTTATTCTGTGTCACGGCAGCTGCTTAGAGATCACCAATAACTGTGAAACTTTGGAAAGCTTTTGAAGCTTTTGAAACTTAAAGCCTCAATATTGCTGCTCTGTGTCATTGCACCAAGGAAATCAGTGCCTAGACTTGGTACCTCGCTTGAAAACTGAAAGGCGCTGCGGATGCTACAATTAAAAGCAGAAAAATCTGGTTTTTTTCTTCTCTTTCTTTCATATGCTGAGTCCAGATGCTGCCTGTGTGTTTTTCCTTTGTGTGTAGGAAAGGCTAAAACTGTTCTTGCTAACGCTCTCTGCTGTAAGTCATGCTGTATGGGAAGAATTTTTCAGGCTTTCTAATAATTTTGTCTTTTGATACAGCGTTTTTAATCTTCTGAACTGCATCTCCTTTTCATTGGCAGTGGCACAGTCCTGACAACTTCCACAGTGGATAGTGCTGCTGTTTATGTGGAAAGGCAACATTTAGAAAACATTTCATGTTTTTAGCTGCTACCAACACAATTTGGTAGCTGATTGAAAGCGAAGAGTTGACCCTGTGCAAGCTGTTTGCGCTTCATGGGCTACCAAGTAGAGAACCCCAAATTTAGGATATAATTTTTTCAAAGTATTTTGCAGTATTTGTACACAGAAGGTCCTGTGGGTGGCTTGGTTGGTTGGTTTTGTAATAGCAGAAAATTTAAGAACTTCCTTCTTTCCCCCTATAAATCCAAAAAAGTGTCGTTACAAACGCTTGAAGGCAAGGAGACACTTTTCATCTGAGTCAATATCTTGTCTTATGGATTTTCTGATTTTGATATGCCATACACTTCTGGTTTATTTAAATGATAAATTGTGCATTTATCTAGTGCTTAATTATTACTCCTAGTTATAAAATTACATTAATAGATTTACAGTTTTGATACCTGTTTCTAATATGATTATAAATATTAGCATCTTATCAGGCAAACTGTAAATATACTCCACCTATTTATCACATTAACATCTCTAGAAACTGAGTTTGTCTTCATATACAGTATGATGAAATCAATAGAAATTAGGACTTTTTTTCCTTCAGAAGATATTCAGTCTTATTTTAAAAAGTACAGGAGATGGGAAACTTCAGCACATCACTGGAGAAACTGATCAGTGGTTACTAATTATTCTCAGTGTTATTTTTTTTTTTGCCCTATTAATGCCTGACTCCTTGCCTGGCAGTTCTCCCATGCATGTCAGCAACATCCCTTCAGCATAAACAGAAAGAAATCTGGACTCTGTCATTTTACTCAGAATATTTTTCCCTTTGTGTTTCCCTGCCACAGCCCTGTTGCCCTCCCGGAGCACGTGCCCTAAAAGGGTTTGCACGTAGAGCTTTATTGATGAAACCTCTGCTGAAAACAGAGCTCAGCTAAGCAGAATATCCTTTCCTGTTACTTCCTAACCCAGCTCTTCAAATGCCCTAAGCCACATTGTAAGGAGGACTCCTGTGCCTGCCTCACTGCATCTTCTGCTGGCAAATGCTTTTGCAGACCAGGATTTTGTCTTTCTTACAGCCTCAGCTTTAGCTACCTTGTGCAGACTCTGCTTCAGTGGGAATGTGACAAAGATCTGTGGTTCCTCCACTAAACAGCTGCTTTATTTTGGTGCAGGGTTACACAAATTTCTCTTGGGAGAACAAGCAGATGTTCAGATGGGCTGCACTCAGTGCTGAGCGTGGTGTTTCCCAGGGCTCTCTGTGCGGATGCTCTTTGCTTGCGCCGTGTCTGCCCTGGTGTGGCCAGGGCACTGAGACACTGCAAGGAGTCAGCAACTCCAGTGCAAGTCTTGAACTGCCCAGTTCCCCTGGAGTTTGGAATTCCCACAATGTTTGAAACAATTCTGGACTAAAACTACACATGAGGGGTTGTTTTTTCTCGTGGAAGCAAATCAACCAAACACCACTGCCTTTTCTATTACATTGCAAATATGCATAATTTATGTTTCTGGCAGATTGTTACACAGAGAAGTCGAGGACTTTGAATGTTTGTAGAAGTTAATTACTGGCCTGAGTAAATGCTTAATTTTCAGATGGTTTCACATCCAGGCGTAGAGGGAATCTTGTTCCATTTTGTCAGCTCCCAAAATGATTCCACGGCTCAGTCTGTGACATTCACACGTGAAGGAAATTTTGTCTCTTGCTCTATTCCATTTGTTTGGATTTTGTGTTTTCTTCCTGTCTGTAGCAACACTGCACTTTCTTCCAGTTCCCCAGGTTGCTTTTATTGCAGTGACCTTTTCCATCCATGTGGGATGCTGTTTGTCATTCCTCTCTCCGTGGATCCCTGCCTTGCCCCACCAAGGTATTGCCTCACACGTCGCTCCTGTACAATGGTTCCTTTCTGTCTAATGCACCTGTGCTGGGTGTCATGGGGCTGGAACAGCGGGATTTTCAGAAACTGAGCTTTTCTCTCCTTTTATTCATGTCAGGGGTAATGATTTGTGAAATAAATAAATAAATACACACCTACAAGTGGAACCATAACAGCATCCTTAGGACTCTAGTGATAACTGGTGTTTATCTTGCATAGTTTGGATCTGCAGAAAACAACCTAGTAAATCAAAAGGAAGGGAAACTGGCAACTTGGTATGGCAATTGGATTGTTTTGAGAAGACTCCTTGTGCCTGATGCGCTGCTAATTTAGGAGCAGTAACTAGAACACTGTAGAGAATGAGAATGACTTTTTATAAATGATAGAAAACAATGTGTGGGCATAGAAGCCTGTGTACACCAAACCCCTGAAAGTTGGGACTTTTACTGTGCTGATAGATCTTTCAAAATCTGCAAAAGAGGAACTGGTTTGCTGTGAACTGCCATGCCCCAAAAACTCCATTTGTAATAACAGGAAAGTTCAATATTGTCTCAATACTCCCCGAGAAAAAGATTTCTGACCCTGTTCTTTTGAAAAGTCTCTCTTGCTCTTCAGTTTTCAGACCTGGAGAACACTTGTTAGTGTGGAATGAAATGGGAAGTCCCAACTGCAAATCCAGGATTCAGGAAGAACTCAGGAATCTGGACTTTAATATTGCATAGTGAATAATTAAATCTGTAATGTGTATGACATGGTAATTATTTTTTGGGTTAAACAAATAGCTTATTCTACTGGAATCAGCAGGAATTTTGTACACTGAGCACCAGGCTAACTCCTCAGTTAAGTAATGAGGTGTGAAATGTTTTGCCTATCAAAACAGTGTTGAGCATGTTTGTTAATACTTTTTCCTGCAAACAGGTGGATAATTGTTTTACTTGACAGAAACCTGTCAATTATGGGGACTAGCAAACATGGAAAGGTGTAAAATCTTTGTTAGCTTGTGAGCTTCAGTTTTCTGAAAACATAATTTGAGAAAGCAAAATAATTATAATAATTTATAAATTTGAAAGGAGGGAGTTTGGGGAGTTGGAGCTCAAGTAGTAGAGGATGGCTCTGAGTGATTCCCTCAGGTGCTGAGACTGAGGACAGGGACTGGGCATACAAAACCTTCCTGACCCTGCCACGAAGGTTCCATCAGCTCCTGGCACCTGCATTTCCAGCCTGCCTGAAAAAACTTGCTGCAAAACCAGAAAGGAGTAACATGGAGGCCAAACAAAGAAAAAGGCCATTGGTAAGATTTAGGAGAGATGAAAGAAGAAATTTGGAGTTCTCCAATCAGCAAATTTGGTTAGGAAGAGCAATATGAAGCACTTCAATCTACAGGAAAATGTGGGTTGTGTTTTTTCTCACTCTAAATTTCAACCTTTTTGTTTTACTTTTCAGTGCGGTTAAAAAAAAGAAAAAACAAACTTAAATCCTCAAAATGAAAGGTGAAAATATTTGCTTAAGAGTCTTCAAAATGAAATGGTTCCGAATTTCAAAAACTTAATCATTACTGTTTCTGCATTTTTCAAATCTTTTGTCTCTTTGTTCTCTATCTTTTTACAAGCTAAAATTGTACCAAAATTCAATGTAATATTTGTGAATAGTCTGTCTCCTCATGGTCTGAAGCAGGCTCTAGGCAGAAATCAGTTTAAAAAACCTAGCTATTTATTCTATGAATTTAGTGGACATGTTCAGGCCAGTCAGTTTTACCTGTGAGTGCTACCTGCAGCTGCAGAAGATGGCAAAGAGAAAAACAGAGTGCCTTGAAGAAATTGAGGATTTCCAAGACTTAAGTTTCCAGGTTGAGACTGACTGGAAAGCATGGTGGGATTAGGAGATTATGGAGATTGATGTGGATGACCAGGCTGAGAACTGCTGGTTCTGGTACTGCAGAAAGGCTGCCAAGGGACTGTCCTTACAAAACCCATCTAAGGACAAGACTGGAGACTGGCTGCAAACTCACCTTGCCTAAGTGCCCTGTCAGCAGCTGAAGGCCAGCCCATCTCACAGGTGCCACAGCCATCCTTCCAAATGGTTTACAGGAGAAAGGGAGATGATACAAATCACTAGCAGTTGTCATCCAGACGTACAAAAATGGCCACAAAACTTAGTTCTCCCTTTGCTTTCCAACTGCAGGCCAGTTCTAAATATCTTTTTCCTTCTCTTTATTTTCTATTGTTGACAGCTGGCAGGATTCCACTGTCTTGATTCCTCAGTTCCTCTGAAACCATGCCAGAAACGCAAATGCATTAGAGAGCCTTGTTTCAATTTCTTTTTTTGGAAGAATTTCCATTGATAGCCTGCTGTCATAGAGCAACTGGTGCTGTTTCACAGCTCTTTATCAAGGCAGTTGTACTCTGGGGAGCTCCAACAATCACTCACTGAGACCAGGAACCCCCCAGTGCAGCTGACTCTTCTGGGGAACACCGAGCAGTCAGGTTGGGTTCAGCTGATGCCAACTGCTTCATGTTTAACATTTACATTTCTTTGAGCAAATTAGTACTGGTGGATCCTGCTGGATCAACAGCCTGTGCATCCAGTGGTTTCTTCACAGCATAGTGTAGATTGGTTTATAGCATGGTATTGTCTATATAGAACAGGAAGCTTGAATTCAAATTTCCAAATTCCTAAGGGATATAGAGCCACAAATTCAAAATCTGGATGGCTGGTTTGATGTTTGTTTGGTTTGGGGAGAAGCATAGGATACCTGGGGGTTTGTGTTGGGTTTTTGAGGGATGGTATTTTTTTAACTAGATGTTTGAATATACACATTAAATACTTTCTCTTTTTCCTGAGAATCTTAAATATTGAACTGATTTTTAATAACCAATCTATTAGGTTCATTTGAATAACAAAAAACTGTTAAGTTGCTGTTGGCTCTTCAGAAAATAATGCTTTTTTATTATAGGCTTATATTGAGAGGATCTACAGAAATATGACCATTAAATCTAAATCTGTGCAAAAATTTTGATGTTTAATTATTTCTAATTTCCACAAAGTGCTCTCAGGTGGTTTTATGGAGAAGCATCTAAGAAGTTTGAGATAACTGTACTGAAATTGTATTATTTCAGATTGTGGTTTCAGTGTAGTGTTATCAAAACCACAAAATAATAAGTAAAGAGCCAAACAAAAAGGAGAACTTCCCCCTCTAGTTTTTCTAACCCCATCATATCTTTTCTTAATGAAACTCTGTGTCTCCCCCCATTAGTCTCCAGTCTGAGCCACTGTTAGATTTGTGTTCCTTTTTTCAGGTCCAAGTTTTTGTTTCCTCACGGCAGGGCCAGCACAGGGCAGATGTCCTGGGTGGGAGCAGGGAGTGCCTCCCTGGGCAGCCCAGCTGTTGGAGTGGCTCTGCAGGCCACTGGGCTCCAGCAGGAGCTGCCCACTTCATGAGACTTAGTGCTTTCTCCACCTTTTTTTGCACTTTGAGATCTTTGGAAGGTTTGAGACGTGGGTAATTTAAAAGTAGCATGGCAATATGTGAATGTTGCTGAATATTCCCGTGGGTGAAGCTCACAGGGATGGAGAACGTTTGGAGCAGGCACAGAGGAAGTTGCTCAGACAGGGAAGGGGCTGTGGCTGGGCTCTGCCTGCTCTGACAGGCTTCATGGAATGAAAGAGAACCAATTTTCTTACAGCTCTCCCAGGTGCTTTTATTAATCCATGTTATTAGATGATGGTTAAAGGCTCTCTAATGATTTCTCATTTGCACCCTATTCATGAAAATTCACATAATGAAGCTGCTCACCTGCTTTTATTTGTTCTTAAATCTTGTTAGAGCCTCTAATTCGATGGCTAGTGCTACTTTTGGCACCTTTTCATGTGGCAATCTGTTTCACAACTACAAAATGTATAGCAACAAAAGGATTCTCCAAGCTGAATTCTCACTGCTAAGCAACTTGCTATAAGGATATTAAACCCACTCATACTTACAGGTGGTGCACATCAGAGTATGGATAGTTTTTGTGTTGTCCTAATGTAAACCTTAAGATCTTTTTCCAGGAAATTTATATGCCACATTTTTTTTAGCTGAAAGTGTTAAAAGCTTATTACAGGATCTGAAATGAATTGATAAGCAAGCTTGAAACAGTAGATTTACTGACTGGTCCATGCAAACATGATACATTAGTCAAGACAGAGACAGTATTATGAAGAAGTTTTTGAATTTAGAAACAAATTTCCTGCACTTCCATTGAGCTTGGTTGAATCCTTTTCATGAGACATTAACGATTCAATATTGATAAATATTAAATTGCCAGAGGAAAAAAGAAAGTTTTATCTTCTCAAAGATGAGACAAAAAAAATAAATATAATGCTGTTGTTTTTAATGACAGCAAAGATAGGTTCCTTTTTTGAATATTGGAGGAGCTCAGAAAAGCCATTGGCACTCACTTTGAGAATAGTTAAATATCAGTGGCTCAGAGCAACGTAGAGTTTTGCTGTGTCATTATAGAGGATTGTTATGCCTCACATAGGCATTACTGTACTAATCAACTAAGCAAGAATTTGCATATAATTAAAACTGCATCGTAAAGATTTCTGGAAATAAAATTGTGTCTCCACTTATAAACACGTAGGGAGAAAACTTTTGTGTAATGAAGCAAATTAAAATAGCAGTGGATTTCTAATTGAACTGGGGATATCCATGTTTCTTCTAGAAAAGTAATGGAATTTCCCAAGCGAAATTTGCTGGCGCCTTTTGGGTGGACATCACTGTGCTCAAATATGACATTACCCAGCATGTCATATGATGAAGTGTGCCTTTTTTAATCCTCTGGAGAGAGTAATGGAAAATTCTGACAGCTGTCAGTAAATCAAATATTGTTGTCCAATAGAAAATGATGATCATTAGGAAGAACAGGGCAATTAACACTTGTGTTTGCAGCTTTCACTGCCCCAGAAAATGGGTCCAGTAGAGATGATGTGCAGTTAAATAGGTGCACGTCCATATTGGTTTTGTTTCTTAAATCTTCAAAGTCTTTCAAAAGCCATTACTCTTTAAGGTGAACATTACCTTAAAACTTTTATCTGTAATGTGGTAGAAAATTTTGAAAGAATTGGGGGCAGAATTACACCATAGAAAACAAAAACCAAAAAAATCCCTGGTCTGTAGAATTGTTATTTTATTAAAGTGATTGATTTTGACAGGTAAGAATATGTTAATATGTTAAGAATATGTCAAGATGAGTTGATTTTCAAATATGATGGATTTTAGAGCACTGGTCTTATACATAGCCAATAGCTTAGAAAAAAAAAATCTATTTATTTTGGATACTTCTTTTCTCATGAGGAAAAAAAGCCAATCCCTCTTTTCAAACCACTAATGACTATTTTTAATCCCTCTGTTGAACTATTTCAAGGCTATTATAACATTAGTTATCTGTAATATTTCGGCAGATATTCAATAGATATTTATATTGCTAGATGTGTTTGGTTATTTTCCATATCCTGGAAGCCTGTATAGTTTACAGGTGGTTTTCATATAGAGCATATATATATATATACACACCTATATACATGAACATAACCCCCATGGGTCACCTTCTCCTTCCCATCTCTACAAGTACATAAATGGTGTTACCCAGAGTGGGAGAAACACGTTCCACTGCACAGTTTATTTGTCCTGTATTTTTTCAGTGCCCAGCAAATGGTGGGGACTGTGTGTCTTAAGTTAATGGAAACAAAAATTGCATGAAAAATACCATGTCCAGGGAAATAAGTCACGTCAACTTAAAAAAAAAAATCAATTAATACGAGCCAAGAAATGATGGAAAGGTGGGTGATGACAGACATTAGTGATGGCAGGACTTTGAGGCATTCTTAAAAATTATATTCTGTGCCAGATTTCTCATGACTTGCAGCTGTCATTTAATCACTCAAATCAGCTTTTAGAGTTTCAGAGGGTCAGAGGAGAGAGAGTTATAGTTCATTTTGAAAATGTGCTCATTGTTCAGGCAATTGCTCTTAAAAAAACCTTACTACACAGTATTGAATAAGCTGAGATTTGCAATTTTCAGATTTCTGCCTGAAATAATCTTTGCAGGAGTTTTACTTAAGTCTTATATTGCTCTTTATTGTAGGGAATAAAGAGGCACGTAAAGTTGTTCCCAGATCTTTTCATGTCAGAAATGATGTGAAAGCATTTTATACACGCTTTATTTCCACTGTCAGATGTTGGCCAGAAATTATATCTTACACTTGGTCATATAACCTTGAAATTTATTAGTCTGGTAGCTGAGAAATGTACAGATGGTGGGGTTTGGCAAGCCAGTGAATTTGGTAAAGGTCTTCTCTGTTTGAAGTCAGTGATTTGATCGTTGATTTATTTATCACTGGTTTAGTGTAATTTAAATGAAAACTTAATTAAGTGAGCTTTGATTAAAATTCCATATGAAGAATGCAAGTGGTAAATGATAATTAATCTCAGAATTGCTAAAGTATTGAAAATAACAGAATGTCTCCTATTACCTGTCTGGCTGCTTTTTTTTAGCAGTACCTCTCCAACTCCTCTGCTGTGTTTTTTCAGAAAGTACTTTTATGTAATAGTGTTCTGTCCTACCAAATTATAGACTGGTTTAATTACAAGCAGCTCTTCAAAACCCCAGAGTGAACCTCAAATTTTCACAATTATATATATTAGTTCTTAGGCATTTCTGCTGCTGTCATTTATCAAGGGCTTGAACTCACTCAGCATCAATAAACAGAATCCAGGCTGTAAAGGGGGGGAGGTTGATGTTTAGGTGGGTTTAATGATGGAAATGTGAGCAAAAGGCTTAAGGGTAGAGAGCCAAAGCCCTTGAGTTTATTAAAGAGGGGGGGTGAGCAGAATAAGGAAATGTTCTTTGGGGCAGTGTGGGGCTGAATTAGAAATGGTGCAGAGTGCATTTGTAATGCATTCGAAGTCACCCCCGAGGCTCAATGGCTGAGTAAAATCCTTGCTCAGAGTGAGCACTTGGTGCTGTTTACATTTATAGCTGCAGTTGACTGAACCTCAATCAGCTGTAAATTCTCTCTTTATGTGTTGATGTGTCTGTACACATCTGTCCATGCTCACACGTTATAAATAGATAATGTACAGTATATATTTATATTTACATACATATATGTTAGAATGGAAGTAACAAAAATGAAGGTGCAGAAATCAGTTTGTTGGGCTTTTTTTTTTTAAATTAGGAAGAGTGGGTATTTGGGAAATTGTTCTGGACAAAGCAAGGAAAAGGGCATTATCTGTAATTAGAAATAATAATCTATAATTGGTTCATTTGCCATATTTCTACAGTTCTGATTTAGTTGAACAATGTGATCATTATGCCACCAGTTTTCAATAGAGGTGTCACAATGAAAAATAATTGCAATATTCCACAATATTAACTGTACCCTAATTGCAAAAGTTTTGAAATATAATTACCATGAAAGCTAATGCGACAGGGAACATTAAGCATAATTAGTGTATTTTAAAAAAGGGGAAAACTGTTAGAAGCTTGTTATTGTCTCATAAGGTAGCTTCAAATTAGCTGGATGCAGAGCACTTTCATCTAGGTTTTCTATAATTTTGGTTATTAGCACAGACTGCAATAAATTTGTTTGACATAGCCCACACCTGCTAACCCTGCAGGAAGGAATTTCTAATGTGCACGGGACCCGGGTTTCTCACAGAATCTGTCACAATTTCCTGGGAGACAGCACTGGGTAAGATTTAGGGGGGGGTTGGCTGTGGGGGTGTTTTTTTTGTTGTTGTCAGGTTTGTTTTTTTCATATAGGCAGCTGCACTGCTCAAATTTCACTGTGTTTTAAGAAATTTCTGCAAAAAGACTCGTAAAAATGCTGTTACAAAGCACTTTAAACAAAACATTCATTACACATCAAAAACATGTTCTGAAAAAATATATCGTATATTACTTACCTGTTTTCTCTACAGAACAGCTGCGTGCTTTTACACAGAGCATGAATGTTCGCCCATATAATTAGAATTTATATTTTGAAGTAAAGAAAAACAATATATCACACCACTTGCGTAGAAATGTTTTTGTGCCCGAGTAGCAGGAGAGAGGATCCAAGCCATAAGAAGCAGTGCTGGCTTTCTGTAAGATCAAATTTTCTCTAAGAAACATCTCAGAGATTTTCCTGTGGCTTTTTGGTAATATTTTGCAAGAGAAACTCAGTGTATTTCTGGTTTTGCTGTGTTTCAAAATGACTGAAACTGGTTTGGGAATAAGCTAGATCCAGACAGAAACGTACAGAGGAACACCACTACTTGAAGTATTGTTAGTGGACACTGTTTTAAGAAATACTTCTGCTGCTTGTTCTTAAATTACTATTAAGCATTGAGGCTACTTTTTATCATCCTTATTTGTTGTTATTGCAGATATATAATAGATTTCTTTTAAGAAGGAAATTTTGTCGTATATTAGATAAAGTTTTGGATAAAGGATTGGATAGTGCAAATCATTTCGCCCTACAATCTTCTCAAATTAGCATCTGATGCTAATTTTTGAAAGTGTAATTTATGAAAAAGTTTTGTTTTCAGTTGAACTCCAGTGACTTTTAATCTCTTCAATGTCTATCAACAGCAAGTGCTCTAACATTGCTTCTAGGGCATTTAAGAACTTAGGAAAACTTGTAAGAAAGGTCCTTGTTTTTTTTGTTTTTTTTTCACTCAGAAGTAATCCTTATTTAATTTAAGCCTTGGACAGAGCTTTTTTCTCTGTAATGGAAAGTAATGGAAAGTCTAAAACTGAGGGAAGGTGTGGCAATCCAAGTGATGTCTATAGAGAGCATTATGGAAGTCAGCCATCTGAAAGCAAGTAGGGAGAATAGAAACCTGTTTTTTCTTTCAGAGGTTAAACTGATTCATTCATTCAGCCTAGCCCCATTTTCTATCATTTTCTCTTCTACACAGGCAAGGTGGGTTTTTTCAAGTCCTGTTAAACTGTGGACACGGAAGTCTGCAGATGTTTTTGAGTAGCCATTTGGTGTATGTGTTCTGGAAGTCAGAATGTCTTACTAGAACCCTTCCAGCTGGGAAACAGCAGTGCAGAGCTATCCAAGCAGGGGGCCAGGGTCCGAGCAAGAAGTGGGAGTGTGGGATATAACACTCGGAACTGACAGCCAGCCCACAGAAAAATTAAGTTAGGTAATACTAGGAGGCATGCCGTGTTCTCACTTCTACTGAGTAAATTTAATAGAGTAGACTACAGACTGTTCAGTGTTGTGCTTAAAGAAAGTTAGTCACAACTTTTAACTTACAGTAAAAGACAGCAAAAAGCCTACCTGAGCTACAGAAGAGTGTGCTTACATTTTCTAACAGGAAAAGCATGGGCTGTAATGTGTAGGGCTGGAATGCCTTTACCCCTTCATTTAACTGGCTATAACCCCATTTTATTTTATTACTGTGACCTTTACACTACTTCCCTGAGCGTGCAGAAATACAACCCTGATTCACAAGTTCCTCCCTACCCTGCTCTCAGCCCCTGCTCCTTCCTTCCCAAACGCTGGGATGCCTCAGCACGGAGATGCACTCGGATTAATAGGTGGTGCTGACAAGCAGCAAGCCTCAGATCCAGGCTTTTCCAAAAGGCCCCCTTTTCCAAGTGTCTCAGTAATGATGCCTACATTGAGAGCTTTTTCTTTTGATTATTCTCCAGAGCTCAGACTTACAGGCAAAACATGTCCTTCATTTGGCAGCACAAGGCAGCCCTGCCTTAGCTCAAACTGAGCTCAGTGCTGTGAGCAGCCATGGCTGAACCGCCCTGTCCCTCCCAAAAAGGAGCTGACTGATGTCACTTCCACAGAGGACTGACAGCTTTGACTTAAAATGCATTAATGTTTATAAAGCACCTCATTTTCATCAAAGTGATACACAGCTTTGTGGGGTTATACCTGTAAGTGCAGCCTGCATGTGTCACCTGCCAAAATGCAGGATAGACTTGGCCAAAAATCATGTTTGGTAAAGAAGAGAGTCTTTGTGATCACTCAGAGAGTGCCGTAGCCAGCTGTGAAAGCGTTTGTTCATATACAAAGGCTGTCACAGTCTTAGTTTGGAGTCCAATTTTCATCACTGGTTGCCATCAGCCCAACACTGCTGCCTTCCCTGCCCCTGGCTCCACGCTGCTGCTGCTCTCCCTCCCTTTGTGCCAGCTCCAGCAGCTCTGTGTTAGCTGGATCATCAAAGCTCCTGCCAGGCAGCTCGGCCAGCCTGGGACAGGGTTTGGTCCCAGCTGGATCAGCGGGCTGGTGTCACTCAGAGCACACTGCTGGTGTCACTCAGAGCACACTGCTGGTGTCACTTGCCAACAGCAAGGGAAGGGGCTGGGCCAGGAGGGCTGGGGCTGAACAGCCTCTTTTGGCAGCACTGTGGACTTTGTCAAAAACAGCTGGAAAGCTGCACTCTTCGAGATATTTGTGCAAAGATGAGGTTCTAATTAGCTCTGCTTCGGATCTGCTGTGAGTGTTTCCTTTGGAGAATGTCCTGCTGTGCTGAGAGGTGCTGCTCCTTCTTCGCCTTTTCAAGTGTGGGTCTAAACTGGTTCTCATTGCTGACCTCTCTGGAGCACATGCCACACCGTGCCTCTTGCTAGTCCTTTCTCTGATGAAGAACTCTGTACTTTGCTCCTTCTCTTCTATTTTTTGCCTTTCTGTGATGGTTTTGGTTTTTTCTTTCTTCCCACCTCCTCTTATTCTTCCTTCTTCCAGTTACCAGTAAATGGTTCAGTTCTTACTGCAGCCATGGCAGAATCACAGGGCCTTCTGCCAGCAGGTGCAGAATAGGAGAGATCACCCTTCCCAAGTAACTCAGGGCTCTGCTTCCTTTTTAAAGATCAAATCTGATGTATTTCTTTTGCAAACAACTTTAAGCTATGCGCCAGACTTGCATTGATTCATTATTTAGTGCTTACTGTTAACTCCTTGGCTTAATTCCCCTGTTATTTATTATATAAAGCATTATTTCATTAACTAGATTGAAACAGATGGAAGTGGAGAACAGAGCTCCGTCAGAGAAATTTAAATGAGTATTCAATATCTAAAATCAAGCTTTAGATTTTTATGAATTAATCTCCATTTAAACTCCTATATGAAAAAGAATAATTTCTTTTTTTTACCTTCACTCTAAACATGTACGCAACTATTCATGCATACAAAGCATGTCAATACTGAAAAGTGCAGACTTTTTCTTTTTAAATAGAGCATTTTTTTTAATAGCAATGGGGCCTCATGACCACCACGACAAACATTTGTTCTTACTACTGCTCAGCATAGCTCTATATGAAATGCACCTTCTTGCCTGTTGAAGTTGTCTTTGAAAGTGAATATTCTGAATTGTGGTGCTTAGGGTTTGTGTTTTTGAAAGGAGTGCTTTGGTGGGAGCCTCAGCCTGGGCAGCTGCTGGGCCTGTAGGAGCACTCACAGCACTTCTGAAAGTTCCTGCAATCTCTGTTGGAGCATTTCTGGATAAAGTGAGAAAAAATTTTTTCCTGAGATTTGGGTTGTGTGGGTTGTGGATCTCTAACTCATTATATTTCAGTTTTCTCAGTGGTTTGGAACAAAAGAGAACAGACTGATGGAAAGAAAAAAATCGTGGTATGTCTGTGAGTCAGGCAGCTACACCTGCCATTCCCCACAAAACCTTTGCCAGAGGGTCACTGGGGATGTTCCTCAGTTCCCTGAAGAGCTCACGATGTGCCCCTACTGTTTGTAGCAAAAGAAAAAGTAGGCATTTGAATCTTCTTCAATCTTCGCTTTCTTTTGTCCCTTTCCAACATAGTTTACATTGAGAGGGTATTAAGGTGCTAAACTCAGCTTGCTTCACTGTCTTTGCTGAGCAGGGGGGATGCCTTTGTTAATTATCATGAGAATTAGTTCAGTTATTACTCTTAGCTTCTAAAACATATAGGTATAAGGGAGTATCAGTAACTAATTTGTGTTCTCTGCTTCAGAGTGTATAGGAATGCACAGTCCTCTTCTTATTAAGATTTTCTACTTATTTTTCATGGGGGTTTCAAGTCAGACATTTCCTGTTGGGATTTTCAGCCATAAATAGCTGTCCATTTTTTTATTCCCACCAGCTGTGCATTTGAGGAGCAGGCAGCAAAGTTTATGAATCACTTCTCCCTGACAGATCGCAACAACCACAATATTCTGCCACGTAGCCAACAGCAGCAAGTGAATGATATTAGCTCTTAACTCTCCAGAAAACTCTGTTCAGTAATTAAACATTGAGCCTCTGATGCCTATCATCATTCACTGCCAAGACCCTTTACAATCCAGGTTTGCTATGTTCAGGTAATGATATTAGAGATGATCATTTATTCTGGAAATGTAGCTATCTGAGAAGAATTAATCTGCTGAAATCAGAATTTCATTTCTCAGCTGGCTTTTCAGGACTTTTCTCCTAATGCTGACAGTCACCACGCACGAATATTTATTTAGCTAAAAAATACTCTGAACATAGGATAATTGACAAAGAGTGATGAAAAGAACAATATTTAAAACCATGGCACCAGTAGCAGTGTGTGTATAATGCAGAAATCTGCCTTCATTCAATAAGGACAAATGATCCAACAGCACTTCAAGCTTTGGGCATCATTTCCAAGTTAATCTGCTCTGCTTTGGTGTCAACATAAAATTGAGATCAACTCTCTCTCTAGCTAACAAAGCAGCTCTGGAAACTTCAAATAAAAATTCAAACTTGTAGCACATACAGCACTGTTGATGGAAACTGTGAAGTCTGTTTTCCATCAGTGTGTTTACGTAGCTCATTTAATGTTATTGTGATGAGAAATAATAAGAATAACCCTCAAATAAATTAATAGCTGTGTGTTGTTTGGTGGCGGCCACAGCTCCTGCTCACCAGCTGAAGCTGTCAGTCTCTGTGCACCAAGAGTAATTTTCTATTTTATAACAAAATGGCCAAAGGAAATAAAACACACAGAACTTTAAAAGATCTGAAGCCTAAGCTGCACAATCAAGCCTGGAGAAGTCTCTGACTGTCAGAAATAAGGCTGGCTGTGCCCAGTCTCTTGCTCTGTAATGCTTTGTACCAGAAGCTGGAGCTCTGCTCTGGCCCCCCAGCCCCAGCAGCTTTGTGGCCAGCTTGGGAATGTGCCCCTGGGTAGCAGGGCACCCCTCCCACCATTCTCCTGATGGTCCTTTTCCAGCTTTCCTATTCATTCACTGCACAGTCTGCTTGTCTGTCTAGTCCTAACCATCATTTCCCTTGCTCATCTTCTAGTGATTCTTGTGAACTAACTTTTCACCCTTTAATTTTTCTGGGCCTGCATCAGGTTTTGTTTTGGTTTGGTTTTTTCTCACCTTTCTCAATCATTTTTTGGTTCTTCTTTCTTCTAATGGGAACTCCAAATGTCTCTTTTTCTCCCTTCTGTTAGGCCTACCTTTCTGTCTTGTTTCTCTCAGAACCTCCTCCATGTGTTCTCTCACTGGCTCCATCCCCCTGACTGACAGCTTTCCATTTCCCAGCTCCTCATCCTGCCTCAATCTTTTTTAGCCCTCAGTCCTTGGCTTCCTCCTTTCATGACTAGTAAGTGCCAGGATCAGCCAGCCCGAGATCCTCAGACTCTGTGGATCCCACACATTCAGGTCCTTCTCGCTGCTTCAGTAGATGGCTGAACAAAAAGGACTGCAGCTCTCTGAGCAGGTGTAGCAAAATGTTAACCACTGCCAGGCTTTCCTGCTTGTTCCATCGCCGCTGCAGAAGGTCTCTGCTGGTGATTTCATCACCAGTCCCTATAGCAGAGACAGCCAGGGGAGAGGGTGAGGCTGCTGCTGCCAGTTTGTCGTTGTTTTGTTCGTATTTGTTCCCCCGTGCCTTGGACAATGTGATATTTGTGTGGTTTTGTTTTCCTGCCTGTCACAGCCAGGCTTTAGAGCGGGAGCCCCCATTGCAGGGGACAGAGGAAAGCCTGTCTTTGATCCTGGCAGCAACCGGCTGCAGAGTCTTTGGTAATGTGGAATTTGGGAAGCGAAATGAAGCTGTGGTGTCCATGGACACAGGGATGGCAGGAAGCCTCTCACCAGTGGTCACTGCACCTCCACGGGCCATTTCTGTGCTGCTCAAACAGAACATTCCTCTGTTCTCTTGAACCCAGGCAAACCAAACCATTCCTGCTGCCTGTGTGCCAGGAGAAGTGCCGGCCCTTTGCCTGACACTTCCCAAAGCAAGAGTAGGCCAATTTTTGTAGAATGATGGCCAGGTTATTTGGAGGGGTTCTAAGGAAGAAAACCAGAATATTCAAGTAGGCAACAAAGAAAAGATTAATAAATGGTGGAATTTGCAGTGCATGGGGTGGATGTACAGATGGAAAATTGTCAAACAAAATCGGTAGACATGTGAATTAATATATTCTTTTGTCATTCAAATTCTTTTATCAGTTTTATTAATCTTTAGAAAAATGGCAGAGGAGCAGATACATTGAAATTAATCTTTATTTACATCTTTAAAAGTAGGACAAGTATTAAAAAATCCCTGTGCAGAAAATAATAGAATGCTTACAAAATAAATATACATTTTTGCTTGGAATGATGATGAACAGATGCCGTATTTCAAACAGCTCTATGGCATGTTTAGATCTCCTTTTAATATATTTCTAGGATAGAAGCAAAAATTAAACTATTGAAAATACAAAGAATCAGTGTTGTTTGTTTGTAAATAAAAAGGAAGCTGACGTTACTAAAATACAGAATAGTTGTGAATGGAAACCTTAGATTATAAGGCAGATTGGCAGCTCATGTTTCTAAAAAGAATACTTGAAAGCAAAATATTATGTCTTTCATAAAATGAGATTAACACAGCTAATTCTTAATGCCCAAAAGTGAGATTGCCTTGCAAGATGTTAGATGTCAGGCAGTATAATTGCCTCATAACAGAGTTTTGAACAGTAACTTCCCCTAGTTATAGAGAGCCTCCTGAAGGACTCAAACGCAGCAGCAGTAATGCCGTATTTTATTAATTTAAAATTATTCACCTAATGTTCGGGGACTGTATTTCAAACAGGAATTGCATTTCAGACTTGGAGGAATAAAATGTACATTCTCATTTTCCCCCACCTTTTCTCATCTCTAAATGTTTGAAGGCAAGAGTTTGAAATGTTAAACTAAGGAGAGGGTTGAGTTGGCAGGGAGCTGTGCTGATGGCCACTGTTACCATGTATTATTGCAGTCTATAGCGTGACACTACCTGCAGGCACCTGGAATGTATCATTATTTAAATGCACAACGTGAGGTGGCATCAGTCGTGTCACACTGACCGAAGGTGTTTGTGTGGAGCTCTGTGTGGCTGTATATGCACATTTTTTGGTTAATTTGGTTTTGTGTTGATTTTTGCTCGCAGCAAAAAATTTGCTGTTGACAGGTGGATGGGACAAGCCCAGATACAGGTCAGAATCTCAAATGGGTTCTCTCCCAGTTTAGTGGCACCCTGAAAATCCTTTTATGTTCAGTGCTGTGCTTTACACACTGATTCCCACGTGTAGCTCTTGATGATTTCCTTCATGTTTGTGACCTTTTTTCATTAAGTTAAATTTAAGCTTCTTCCTGTAAAAAAATAAATGTTTGGTTCATCCAACAGTCTCGGGTAGATTTTAGCTGACTGTGATAAATAATTCTTGGGTAGGTCTTGTAACTGATCTGTGTGACCGGTTATTAGGTCACAGTTCGGATGAAAGTGTTTGGGTTGTTTTCACCAGGGCTGCAATAGGTGTAGGATTATTTAAATGAGCTTTGAAACCTTATAGTTCATCTGGCAAACTGCTGTAGGGTACTAAAAAATGTGAAGGGAAAAGACAGAGGAAATTCTGAAAGCAATTAGAGAACCCTTTTGACAGTTCTTTCAGCAGATAAAAAGCCAGCTTCTTGTGAGAAAGGAAACTATCTCCTGGCACTGGTTTGTGTCTTATGGACAGTTGTGTCATTAATATGCAAATGTAGAATGTAGGGGAAAGCATGTGTTGAGACACTTGCAGATTATTCAGAATTAAAATAAAATTGCCAGGAGTATAAATAAGATTTTTTTTTTTTCCCCTTCAAATCTAGCAGTCAAACTTTTTTGAAATGGTTCAGTATTTTACTTAAATCCAGTTACTTGAGCCATCAATCCAGTGATCTGAATTTTTCTGTATGCATATTCATGCGTGTGTTTACATATTTGTTTGTTTATTGCATCTGGTACTTGGGTAATGTGTAATTTCTATTTCTCCCTTTTGTCTGGGGGCCTCTCATATTACATTTAGATTGTATCCTTTATCATTCCAAATTGACATTTATGCTTTTACTGCTATTGTTTGCCTAGCTCCTCTCTGGTACGGATCAACAATTTGTTTTAATCTGTGTCACTTCTCTTATCTCCCCGCGCACAGAGCTGCAGTCACTCCGCTCTCGCGCACGCCCACGGAGATTGTGTTCGCAGCGGCGCGGCGCTGCCCCCGCCCCGAAATCCCGGGAATCTTAATTGCTTTTCCAGTTCGTTTATAAGAGCGCAGAGACAGCAGTATGTGCGAGACCAGCTTTGACAAAAGTAATGGTATGCCAGTGCCTATGAATAAATAAATCCCATTTACATAGCGGAATGCTGTGGCAACAGAAGGGAAGTTGCAGAGTGAAAGCTAATGATGGTTTAAAAACATTGTTCCTTGTTCTTAGCGGGGAGCTGAGTAAAGTCCAGAGAGCTGCAGAGCATGTGCTGCTCTACAGGTACTGCTCTCTTTGTAAACAATAGTTTTGGTTTTAATTTTCTCAGCCAACTGGCTTGAAAACTTTGAGGTATAAATGGGAATTAAACAAGAAATGTTTAAATTTCCAGCAGCCTCAGGAAGCTGTTATGCTTCCTGTGGATTCTTTGCTTTCTAATAATCATTTTAACAGTTTGTGTTCCATTCCTTCCCTCTATTCCTTCCCCTGTTCAGTTAAAAGCTGTGATGTCAAACAGTTTAGGAGGTAAGAAATAGTGGCATAATCTGTGTGTGGTGACAGATTTGGAGCTATAAGCAAAGGGCTGGAGTGAGTCAGTTTTACGCGTTGAGTAATGAATCTCTCTCTGCTGGAAGGAGGAATAATGAGGGCAATCAGAATAGGCTGGCAGAGAGCAGGCGTGGAAACGGGCTCTGCAGCTCTCAATAGATCAATTTAGGTGTGGAGGCTGAATATGGGAACCTAATAAAATAATCTGAGGTGAGCAGGGATGTAGAAATGGGATGGCTGGGGCACCTGCCTGCTCCCTTTTCCTGTCTACAAACCAACGCCTGTGACCCTGTACAGAGCCTTCCAGTGCCTCAGTGACCCTTCTGTTTTGCTTGGGGTAAATTCCGTGCACCACGAGTTCACCATTTGTTACAAACTCTGATGGTGGCACACTCTGCTTTCTCGGGAGGGAAACAAGCTGCACCTTGCAGAAGAGCATGGCGTAGGAGGAAAAAGCTGTTTGCATTCCTGTATATCCCAGGATAAATGCCAACTGATTAGAAGGTGACAGTCACCAGCTTGGGAGGAAGCAGTACTGATGGGTATGTTTAGCAAGGAAGAAATCTGTGTCACAATTTGAAGGAGTAATTGGAGAAATGTCATAAGGAAGTGCGGTGTGCATTTAAACTGTTTATTGAGTTACTGATGATAGCAGTGATATATATATATATATGTAAAGACAAAGATAATAATCACCTGCCTTGTTCAGGTCTGGAAGGTCTACCATCGTGAAATATCAAAGCAAGGGAATACATTTTGTGTGTTTCTTTCAGCAGTGTGTCTCAGTGATAGTCTTTCCACTTCCATCTCCTTCCCTTATTTTTTTTTTTTCTTTACTCATGTAACCATCGTTGTTGGTTTTACTTCAAGAAAATAAATACAGTTTTGGGGAATACATGACATTTAGAAAGAAAAACAGAAAGGAAATAGATTGTCCTTTTTCAGAGGTGTCCTGCTCTGTGGGGTGGAAGTGAAGGCAGCCCAGCAGTGTGCCTGTGCAGGCCTGACAGCAGACAGATAATTCAGGGACCACAAATAAATGATAAGCTATTTCTAGCTCTTATGAATCATGAGATTCTTTTTTCTTTCCCACATCCCCCATAAAAACTGAGGCAGACAGCATGCCTGTCTCTTCCAGCCTTCTCAAATGTGGATAAACAATGCTTGTAGCACTGTAGCTCTTTAATTTTTGATCCTGAGAAGCTTTGTTTTGTTTTTACTATGCTATGTCTCCTTGACCAGCAGCTTTGCTTGCAGTGCACTGGGCTTCTAATTGCTTGGAGTTAAAAAAATCAGATGTGTAAACTAATAATATCTGAAGAACAAATGTGTTATAGTTGTTTATGAACTGGTTAGTATGAGCCTTGTGAATTACCAAGAAATGAGAGCAGAAGAGTATTGTCTCTTTCACTGAAAAATTATGAAATGTTAGAAAATTGAAGACAGTGTATTATTGTTTATCAATTGTGACAGTAATTATCAGTACTTAGGCTGTGCCTACAAGACTGTGTGATGCCTTTGTTATTATTTTGCTCTGAAGATGCTGCAGTTCATTTGAGCAATATCCAGCAATAGCTGGCTTGACTGACAAGTCGAAAGAGTAATTTATATAATGCACAGTAGCTGGATTGAACAGGAAGCTGCACCTTCTATTATGTCCACTATAAACTGCTTAGAATGTGGACACAGGACCCCTGCATTTGGAGATGGAGATACCTCAGTCCCTTGGACAACTTAGGGATACTTTGGGATGAATCAGAGGGAAACTGAGCTATCAGATGCCTCCACTTGCTGCAGAGCTGAGAGTGCCCCAGGCTGGCCTCTGCCCTTTCCCCTGGGCACTGGCTCTTGACCATACTGCCCACATGGGAAAAGCCACGGGAGTGTGGTAGGTGCTGTCAGACACAGCTTCCCAGAAATGCTGCCGAGACACTGGTTTGGAAAGCATCCAGGCAGGAATCTGATCCCTGCACAGTAAGTGTGCACACAGCCTCTTTGAAACAGCTCTTCACATTTAGGAAATTACACATTGGGCTTGATCAACCGGTGATTGTAACCTGGTGTTTGGGTTTCCCACACAATTGTGAATATATGCCAGTAGAGAAGTGTGTTTCTGCGTGCTTTGGCAGCGTGGGTGATCTCCCAAGAGAAATGCTGGGCCGTGACTGCTGGAAGAACACCCATCCTGAGCAGGAGCAGTGTACCTGACTGCCAGGTCTGAAACCACTGATTGTACTCATGGCTGTGTCTGGGGAGTCAATCACAAGCCACCTTTTGGCTACCTGACCCTTTGGGCAGGTTTCTTTTGTTTATTAGCCCAAGGCATACCAAAATACGGCCACATCTGTGCTTGTCATCCGATGCTGACATTCCGGTACGTGCCTGTTCCCTGCTGCCTTAGTCAGATGTGCACGTGTCTTGCTAAAACACCAGTGTAAGAATTCACTGAGGAGATTGTTGACTGATTTTTAAACACTGACTTCACTCAGCTGAGACTTGAGCAACAAATATGTGTGTCTGCACACCTTGTAGTTTTTTCAATTCTTAGTTTTCTCACAGAATCAGATTTCTTATCTGAGTCCACATTGAGACAGAGGACAAACTTTTCAGGGGCGTAGTCAACAAGGAGATGCTGGGATTGTGTTCTGTAAGGCCCAATTGCAAATGCAGAGCTCTGGGAGTTTTGGGGAACACATTTGTCCCTCTGTCCCTGGATCCCAGCAGCCAGGGTGTGTGTTAGGGTCCTTGGGAGTTCTGTGGTTCCTCTGCTCCCAGAGAGCACAGCTCAGCTCTGACTGCAGGGAGGACTCTGCCCAGGCTAAATGCTAATCTGGGTTTACAGACAACAGCTGTGTTTAGAAGACATTTCAGTTCTTTTCTGCTGGTTTCACAAGGCTAAGGGGGAATGGAGCAGGATGGATGTGGGATATCACAGAGCACCTTTCAGCTAGTGGGAGTGAATGATGCTGTGTTTCCCAGCTTGGTTTATTTCTGATGTTTGCACAAGGCATCTTGTAAGTGAGCCCCAGTTGTCTTTCTCTTCTGTAACAGGATGCAGCACTTGATGGCAGAGCTTAGCAGATATGCTACATATTTTTAATTTTATATTTTTTTATTTTCCTCCATTGTTATGCATTTAGAATGTTATCCTGGAATATTCACTGCGTTATGCTTTTTTCTTTGGTCTGCTCAGAAAAATTCATTCTTCCACACCTTTTTCTTCTTGGTGTTCACTTAAGTAATCAGCATTTAGTAGAAGAATTTTAAGTTGCCTTTGCATTTGTCAGCATTGAATGGCATCTTCTGTCCCGCCACCTGTTACATAGCTCTGCTTCCCTTTGAAGGACTGCCTGGGGATTGTATCTTAATTATTTTTAAGGAAATGTTCCCTCTATATCTTCTCAGTTTTCAAGACCTTTTGTTCAGTACTCTTTCCTAGAGTTTTTCCATTCCTGAGACATTTTCCATATAAAAATGTTGAATTCACTGTCTGATTAGTACCTTTTTCTTTAACAGCTATCTATTCCTATTGTAAATTCCTGATCTACATGTTTGAATCTAATTTTGGTTGGTATTACAACTCGTGTATCAATACAGAAGAGCTCCTTGATCTCCAAAATACCTACTTTTTCATTTTTTATATGCTAATGCATGTAATATAACTCTGCCCTGTGATACTGTGGTGGTTTTTAATTAAGCAATCCTTAATTCTTATTCTTTGAGCAGCTTAGCCATCCTGTCCTCAAGCTTGCTCAATATTCTTGGTTTTAGATTGTGTAGGCCTTTGACATCCTTCTCAAATTGGCAGTGCTATGCCTGCTGTGTTCTCTGCTCTAGCTCAGTGTTTGATGTCTCTTGAATTTGTCTTTGTTCCTGCTACCAGAAAAATAAAAAAAAGAGGTGGATTTCGGAGTATTAGTGTTTAGGAATTCAATTAATAGGATCCCTAATATTTTCTGAAAGTGTTAGCATCTGGTGGCTTTCCTGTTTCCCTGTCTCCCTGCTAAGGGAGAAGAAACATTTGAACAAGTCATTGAAGTCAGTAATTGCAGTTGTGACATTACTTGATCATGGCATTGTTTCCTTATGGTGAAATTCATTAGCTTGCTCATGCCTGTCAAATATATGAATTTACAAACCCTGTATATCTTGGCCTTCTAATATAAAACCTGATTTGGAACCCGGAGTCCCTACTGGATGTATATTTCACAATATTTAACCTGATTTATTTGTGATGTGGAACAATCTCGTGCCGTTCCTTGCATGTTTGACCTGTCACTTAGAACTGCTGTATCACCAGCACAAACAAAACCTGATATTAACTCTTAGACCATGCAATATTTCTGGTGTTCCAATCTACAATTTCTTCTCATAATGAAGCACCAGCAGTAACAAACCAGAGAAGAGATTGCATTCTCAGTTTGACACCAGCTGCTGCATCAGGCTCTTTGCTTAAGTTTGCATTTTCGTTAACCAGTGAAGCCAAACCTTGAAATACAGTTAGGTAAATTTAATTATTTTTGCTTGGTTCCTCTAATATTTCAAGACACGTGAAAATGAATCACAATGGGGGTTATCATCTGCTTTCCTAAAATCTATAAAGTTTATAATGGGTAGATATTGCTTTATTGCATTACACAATTTATTATCCTCCGTTCACACCATAAGTCTTTTTATTTCTTTCATTTTGACTTGAAAAGCTCTGCTTAGCTTGAATTATTTTATTTAAACCTTACATTTTTGCCTTTTCACAGTTATGATTAATTCTTTGTTCCCATTTAGAAGTTTGGATTGTAAACAGCTTGATTGACACCATCCATTTTGGGTGACGGAGGGACATGTGGAAACACAGTCCCATCCAGGGAATCGTGTTTGGGATTGGATGCAGCTCAGAAAGCTCAAAAAAGAAGTAAAACTGTGGGAGCATGAAGCACTGGGCATGCAGAGTGCTGCAGTGGGTAGGACAGAAGTCCCAAACACTCCTTTACAGCTGCCATGAACTGAATGTGAAATAACGTTCAAATGTCTTGAAGGAAAACTAAAATATCCATATGTGCAGCCTCTCTAGGAAGGGAACTTCTGGGAAGAAGAAAACGAAGAAGAAATGCATTTTTACTATAGGGAATCTTTTCTGTATAATGCCTTAGGAAAAAACCTTCAAGGAATCTTGGCAGCCTAGGGGCTGGAGTTCTCACTGGTGGGAACGCGTGCCCTGGAATTGGGAACACAGATTGCACACTGGGAAAGGAGGAAACCAAGCAAATATTGTTAATCCTCATCAGAAACATGCAGTCATGATGAGATAAAATACTGAAGGCGTATTTGCTATTCATAGTTTGCCCCATTGATGCAGTTTGTGCGTTCAATCCTCAAGAAAATTTCTTTTACTACCCAATTAGTTTTTATTTTATTTCTAGTGAAGATTTGTAATATTAATTACCAACATAAAAACAAAGATGCAGTGCAGTGAAACAAATGGATGTGTTTTTATGCTTCGATTAAAACATTACTTGTAATTGTTTACAGTGAAATCCTCTCGCTGTCACACTGGTCTTAACAGGGTTATAAACTTTCAAGTTCTTAGAAGGAAACACAAAAGTATATTATCTTCTAGCTGTGGTGTAATCCACCGCTAGCAACCCAAATATTGCTGCATTTATATTGTATCATGTACTTATCAAACATCTACATGCCTCCTTAACTATTTCCAAAACAAAAGAGTCATTATTTACCCACTGTGAAAATGGCCTTGTGTTAGTGGTATTAGAAATCATTAGCTCTATTAAGTCCGTTATCAGCTCTGCTAGCAGCTGGAAATATCCTGCAGCTCAGGAGGGCTCCAAAATGTTCCCCACTCATTATATTCTAGATCACTTTGTTTTCTTGTGTGCTGGAAACAGATTATAATCACATTCAGCCACAGGCAAAAATAGAAGCTGACAACAGTGGTAGAAAAAAGATTTATTAAACTTTTCATTGCTTGGGGCAGTATTTTGAACATGATAGCAATGTTGTCCCTTAGATAGTGAACAGTTCAGCTATGTGTTTCTATCATCTCGGTGTTCTGTGTCTCAAAATGACAATTATCACACTATAAATACAGCCCAAAGCATTACAGATGTCTATAAGCAGAATCCATATTAATTTTTAATGCATAAAAAAGAGACGGCTCAGTTTGTTAGCTTAGGAAATAAGTCCAGATTTTTATGAGCGTAGAATAACATATAGAAATATTGATTTTGTCTTTTCATTGGTTGCTTTGAATAGCATTGACTCAGAAATGGTATCTTGAAGTGTGTGGGGTTAAAAGAATTCCTTTATTAGTCTTTGCTGCTTTGGGTGAGGCTGGCCCTCCAAATAGTATGTGTAAGTAGCAAAATTTAAATAATACCTTTAAAATGGCTTAAGATCGTGGGTTTGGGGTTTTTTCCCTAACAGAAGCATTGTTTGCAAAAACCATTCCCTCGTGAGAAAGAAAAAGAATTTACTTTTGCAAAAGCTGCAGTGGTGAGAGAATAATGATGTTTCCATGAAAGCATCTTTTTAATTTGCTGTTTTGCATGTGCATAGCTGTGGACTCCCTATTTTCTAAACGCTCTGAAACAGTCCTGAGGTTTAAGAAGGATATGTGTTAGGACCTTGCAGTAATGTCTCTGAACTGGGGAACAGGCTGGTACTACTGGGACTGAGGGGAAGGTGTACGGAACGCAAACTGCTGCTCATCTGTAGCACTAATCGAAAAGAAATGGATTTGTATCTAGAATCTCAGATGTAGATATGTCTGCATATCAGAGCTGGCTCTGTGTAATCCAGCTCCCTCAGCACGCCTTAAGTGGGAAGCAGAGTTTACCCCACTCAATACTGCATTCCTGCTGCCCATGCAATCCCCTTCTCCTGCTCTCCTAGTTGTTTCCCTGTCTTTTAGTTTACCCTAAATCTTGCCTAAAGAGGAATGCAACTGCCTTGGAGCTCTGCACCTTTTTATTTCCGTCTTTCCCAGCTCTCCTGGTCTGCCCTCGTGGTTGTGTCCCTTTTAGCTCCTTCTCACCTGAGGAAGGTGCAGCCTTGGCCACCCCACTCCTCTCCCCCTGGCCACACTCCTACTAACTCCTCTTCCCTCCCTGTCCTGGCTCTGGGCTGGCAGGGCCAGTGCTGCCCTGGGGCAGGGCTGTACCTGCCCCTAGAGCCCAGTCTGACTCCACCAAGAACCCCATGAAGGATTATTTGCTCCACCTGCTCCTCATTTGTTCCTATATTTGTACATCAGAGTGTTGTTCTGTATACCCAGTACCTGTGAATGTCCAGATACCTCTGTGTACCTAATAAATTTTAATGTGACAGGTATGAATTCCATCACTTCAGAAATTCTGTTTTAGCTATGCTCCCTTTTTTTTGATCATCTGAGGTAAATTAGTATAGGTCCAAATCAAACTGAATCTGTAACTCTCCCTGCTGTTCATGTGAAGAGCTGAAATCTGCATCGCTTGAGTTTCTGTCTGAGCATCATCTGAAGTATTTATAACCAAGGCTCTAAAAATGTTACAAAGATAGTAGCATGCCATTTCTTTTTATGCAGAACCCACTTTGGTATGACATATCTGGAGCAGGGAAAAGGCTAACATGCTTATTTTGCCAGCTAACCTAAGTGAACAAATAGGTACAGAAAGATTGGAGTGGGAATTGTTATATTTCATGTGATGAATCAGGTTTTGAAGCAGGCTGAGAGTAATTTGGTATTGTGCAGGGATGTCAGAATTCCTGCCAGTTATGCAAGATGTTTGAATCAGTGCAAGAACTGGAGTAACAATTTTAAGCAGAATCATTTGATTAAGAAACAACCTGTTTTATCTTCCTGCTGTAAAAATACTTCACATGCATGGGGAAATATGGGAAAGAGGATGGCATTAAGGGAGGAAAATTCCTATCAATTTTTTAACTAACTAGGAAGTAAGTTTGTCCAAAATTAAGATAGAACATCTGATTTGGTGTTTCTGTGTCAAAAAAAATTTATGGACCTTGATGTTATTTGAAAAAAATTCTCAAACATCTCAAACAAGGCATGCCAGCAAGTGGGGATTTCGTATTTCAGCAGAGGCTACAGAAATGTCTGGGGGTTCTTTGCTTTAGACATGTTTTAAGCATACTATCTTTAAAGAACACAGATCATACTTGTCACTAATTTCAGCAATGGAATCATAAGAGGTCCTTTGTGCTGCTGTGGGTGAGAGCTGGTTTGTCAGTGGTTGTTTTTAGTTTGACCAGGTGTTTAAGGTGGATGATCTTGGAGGATGGATTGTACAGGGTGAGGAGCCAAGGGGCAAATCTGCTGAACTATTGATGGCAGGACAGGGAAAGAATTAAAAACCACAAAAGGAAAGTATGAGAAAAAACACAGGCTTAAAAACCCCCACATTGCTATAAATAGTAGGTAGCAGAAAGAGAGTGATGAGAAGGAAAGGAGCAATGGTATTTCATTAAGAATTCTTCAGACACCCTCAGAGCTCTGGCCCTGCACCAGCCTGTTGGAGCAGGCTCTACTTTCTTTGCTTGTGCTGGTTCAACTCCATAAAAAAAGTTGAACCAAAGTGCTGTCTCTCTCTTCCCTTTTTTACTCCCTTTCGCCCTCTTTTCCACCTCTGAAAGAGTTTCTATGTCTCTAACATGATACAGTTCCCTTTTTAGCTCCTGCACCGTCACAGCCTCAAAGGTGGAATATCCCTTCCTGCCCACGGGTGGTTGTTGCCCTCCGTGCAGATGGACAGTGCTCGTGTTCAGCACATCCACAGGAGCTGCTCCTGCTCGGGAAACCTCCCAGTATGTACTGACCCAGTGCCCCTGCAGGGTCTGCAGCTTTGCTGTTTGATAAACAAGGGCAGGAGCACGGGGTGACTCAGTGACCTGGACACCATCCTCACCACGGGGCTCTGTGCTCAGCTGTTGGCTTATTTGGTACAAATAACATCTTTTCTTGAGTTTTAAGCTAATTTCTTTGTAGTCTGGTGCATCAGCCCGAAGTTTCCAGAGGCTGAGGGAACTTCCATGTCATGTTGTGGCTCCAAAGTACGATAAAGTCACATCAGCTCCTTGCGAGGAGCAGGGGGTGTGCAGCTCATACCAGCCACACACTGCTACCCAGAGTACACCACCTTGCTCTTCACATCAGCCTTTGTCACTTGCTCCTAAATGTGACTCTGAGGCTGCTTTAGCAGCAGGTTCCGTCTGTTCTGAGGGTATTTTGCTGCCAAAACATACTTTTAATGAGAAGACCAGCTGTTCTCCCTCAGGACCAAGCTTCCACTTGCTCCTTAGTTTGCTTCTTAATTGTCTTATCACTGATGAATAATTTAATAATATTTCTTGAGTATTTCATAAATTTAGACTTTGTGGAGTCTCCGTTAATAAAAACATAATGCACAGCAACAGAGAGTTGGTTCTGCTCCCTTCCCTTCGTGGCACAGATTGCCATATTTCCCTGAGCAGTATCAAACAATATGCAACTAAATTGAAATAGTGAAACCGGATGAAGATGTCTATCAGCATCCTACACTGATGTGCAGTTTGGGTTTTATTCCAGACTATTTTATGATGCAGAAAATATGCATAGATCAGTCTTCAAGCTTTAAGGATGACTGGCTTGCATGCCCTGTAGAGGCTGGTTTTTGCTCTTGCATTTCTGTTAAAATATACTAATTGGACATTAGCTGAAAAATCTAAACCTCTCCAATGAGCAGGACTTGTGTTATGTATCAATTGGAAAAATCTCTGATCAGCTGTGTGAGGTTTGTTTGGGGGTTTTTGTTGTTGTTTTTTAACAGCTGTAAGAGGTTTGGCAGGACAAAACTGCATTTCTAGATCTTCATCCAGTGTAGAAATTGCTTCATTTGTTTGAGCTTTCTGAGCAGTGTTATTGAAATATTCTGCTTTAAAAAACCAAACACACACCCAAACCAAACCTGTTTGAAGCAGTAGTTAAACATGGAACACCTTCTGTCAGCAGCCACTGGAATTAATTTTCACGAGTTTTAGTTTGTTGTGACTGGAGAAAGGTGTCAGATGGACACATGGAAGAACCAAAAGACCAGGGTGAAACCAGTGGACCAGGGTTTGGTCACACAATTCCATATGAGTTCTCTGCTCTGTGTTTCAGTTTGTCACGTAAAATCGCAATAACGTCTTTACCTCACTGGGCTTTGGTTTTGAAATGCATTAAAAGAACACGCAGTAGATACTGTGGAGAACACTAAGTGTTACCACTATTGTTGCTTTGTGGTTGTTGGTATTGATCATTTCCATGTATGTGATATCGACTGCAGTCACTTTTGAGAGATAAAAACTCCACAGTCGACATGCCAGAGTACAACATTATTTAGTTTAAGATCCCTTTCTATACCATGTTCAAGTGTCCAGTCAATGTCTCCTCTGCTTTCCCACGTTTGTGAATATTTCTTTCCAATACATTCATTTGAAATAAAATCTGTTCTGTGTGGGCATTCATATTCCTTTAGAGCTGCATATTAGAAAACCCTAATTTTTAAGAGTTGTGTTAAAAAATGATACTTATTCCCGATCCAGGTGCCATGTGCATGTACCCACCTTCTGATAACCTTCTGAAAGTGGAGTTTTATTTTTTTGTTATCAGAATAAATTCCTCCATTAGTGAAGTTGTCTGAGTTGATAAATGAGTGTAAATTAAAACCTTTCACACATAACAGATGCAAGAAAACGACTAAAAATGAATGTGTATCTTAATTTTTTTTTTTTCATTTGTAAGGTAACTGTTGTTGGTGTGGAGAGTCACAACTACCCACCAGCAATAATTTAATCAGATAACTTTGTTTTTTAAAGTGATTTGGTTTTCGTTCATTCCATGGTAAGCATGGACACCTAGTAAGTATCCCACGACCTAAAATTATAGATATCTGTAATTTGCTGGTAACAATACAAGGAAAATAACTTTCACTTTAAACAGTACATATGTTTAGGAGAAAAAAAATTCTCTTTGCTTTGGAATTTCTTAAGCTTGACAACACATCTGTTCCCGAATGCACTGCTGAAAATGTGCTTCATAGAAGGTCCATGAAGAAAAGTCTGGATGTACTAAGCGTGTCTCTAAAGAAGACTTAACACAGATCTTTCTTGCATATTAATTTAGAATAGGAAGACTGTGTGCTGTCATTCTGTATCCTAGCTGTGATATCAAAATAATCTAATTGGATCTTTCAAATATAGAATTGCAATTTAATATCTGCTGTAGTAGAAGTGTTGACAAATTAATGCAGATGGGCTCGTTCTTCTAGTGGGCTCATGAGAGGTGGAAACAACAACTGGTCCATGAGACTGCTTCAAAGTGTGTGGAGGGGAAGACTTGATTCAGGTGTATCAGACTAACTCTAAGCCAAATTTACTGCCTCACACCATCCAAACGTTGTATGTATAGACCAGGGTGTCAAAGAGCTTCTACTCTAATCTACTGATAATTCCTTGCTGATCTGCATGTGGGTTACACATGTAACACATGACTGTCAAAAGCTTCATTTCTCTGTGGAAGAAGCTTCTGCAAGAGCTCCTTAGGACAGGTTTATTTAGTGTCTTTTTCCCTTCTCTTCTGCTGACCCTTCTCTTGCCCCCATGTCTCAAAGAAGTAGAATTGTCTGACTGACTTCAGAAGGCTCATCTCTTCTCCTCTGCCATGAGTTTACAAGCCAGCTTCAGTATCAAAAACTTTTGTTCCTTGGTCTGTGGGTTTGCTCAAATTCATCTATTGCATTATGGCTTTACCTGCCCTGAACCTTTTCTGTCTAAGGAATTCCAGCAATCCACACTTGGAGTAAAGCAGAGATTTCAGGCACAGGTTTTGATTGCTTCACATCATTAGAAAAAGCTGCTAGCAATTTTTGCAGGGTGACAGAGATTTTTGTGTTGCAGTCTTGATATTTAACTACTCTCTAGTCTCCTATGACTTTAGTTGGATAAAATATTGTGGTCATCCTCTTTTCCCATTTTTAAATTCTCCTTTAGTATTGCCACTGTCATTATTATCAATACAGCATGGCCCTGAGAGGTGTTTGTTCCACTTTCTTTTCATGGTATTAAACACCACTTAGCTCTGTGGCAGCCTCGGACTTTCTGAAGGAAGAAACATATATAATGCAATTATGATAGCTGTTTTTATACCTTAAGAAGGAAATGGTATATCTGTTCTCTCATTTCTCAATTAATACTCTATTTCTGTGGCTTTTTACTTGCGTGGCTTTTTTACTTTGGTAAAGTGGGCTCAGAAAGATAAAACCATGGCCTTGAGACAAAACAGGCCTGTAAAGCTGGGGTTGGTGTGAGTAGCTGGGGTGAGGCTGTGCTTTCAGAAATCTCCTCAGTGTAGGTGGTGGGTAGGGCTGTGCTGTTCACTCTCCCCTTGACACTGGGAGCAAGCAGCATTGCTGAAAGGCATTACAGTTCCCTGCCTTCTGTTTGTTCTGGTAATGTGGGAACACTTCAGTGTTTGGTATCTGCCAGGATGATTACACAGTCTCTTCAGGCTGGGAATTCGATTGCCCTCCCCATGCTGGCGAGGGAAGAGCAGAGCATATTTAAAGTGGCAGCCCAGAGCACAGCTGCACTGTGATGGTGCTGCAGGAGACAGGCCGTGGGAACTGGGCAGAGGGTGTCAGGCAGGCAAACAGCAGTCCCAGGAGATGAGTATTGGTGGTGCTTCCTATTTGACTAATCGTAAGTGAAGACCAGGTTTATTTAATTTTTTAAAAAAGAGGGAAGAAAAGATCCATAGCCTTGTTCCGAGAATCTCTTCAAGCTCACATATTACAGAATTGCACGGAGGTTTACCATCTTGGTAAGGATTAAGTCTCTGCAATATGTTAGTAATGCTATTTAGAGAAGACAACACTTGATCTTGAGCAAAGTTTTCAGTGGGCTGTTTCCTTTCTCCTGTGCTGCAGAGTGAGTTTCTAGCTTGCAGTAAATTCGTCCATGGTAAATGCAGTAGTAGTGAAGTATTTGCTGCAGTGCTATTGCAAGGCTTGCTGGGCAGCACAAGCTCCGAGGGTTCCTCATCACGCTGGCGTTGCTCAGTTAATTCTCTGGTCTCCAAGCAGACTGAGAGCCAGCTGCAGGCAGGGCTGTTGGGCTGCGGGGATGGAGCTGTTCCCGAGGCAGCATCCCTGCAGCTCGGTGTGGGAGCCGCTTCCCAAACCAGCACGGACCTTCCCCATGCTGGGCTGGCCTGGGCTCGGCTGCATGGGCAGCTCCCTGTGCCCTGCCCTGAGCCCTTCATCCCTGAGCATCCCTGACAGCATCCCCTGGGGCTTGGCTTTCCCTGAGCTCTGCCACACCCAGGGCCAAGGAGGGTTGGCACTGAGGCTGTGGGTGGTGGGAGCTGGGATCAGCCCCTGGAGAGAGTCACATCAGGCACTGTGTGAGCTCCCAGGGAGAGAGGCCCATCATTCTCACAGCTGAAATCATCTTGTATTGATTTCTCTGTTTTCCCATGTGTGACTGAGGAGTTACAGTTGGTTTTTAGTTGTTTGTTGTCTATTTTTTTTTGCCCTTCACACAAAAAAAACCCCTCTATCTAAAGAATTGTATAAGATTTGCTGGGTTAATGTGCTGAGTGAAACTGTGTGAGGGCTTTCATTCACCACTTTATAATATTCTGTATTTTATTCATTAACCCATGGTTTCATCTGAGTAACAGAACCTTTTACTTGCAGTAGCTGAAGGTAACATCTCTGGTACCTTGAAAACTCAGGAAACTTCGACAGACCTTCTTATCTGAATGGTTTGTGACTTTCTTTTTTTAACCCAATAACAACCAGTAAAGAATTCAAACAAAATCTTGCTGCCTGTGAAAGAAATGCCAGTCATGTAGTATTGCAGCTTGCAGTATCCTGGAGGCAGACAAATTCTTGTTTCTGTCTTGTACTTACTTGTATCTTTCCTGCTTTTAAAAAGAGAAATAACCCAGTGAAAAGCCTGATCCAGTGCAACATGTGCATTGCATTATATTTGCTTTTCTTTACTCTAGAATTATGCAACATTCCTCTTACTTTCCCCATATATTCTACACAAATTATTTTTACCTGTTCTGCATGTTGGGAAACAGATGGTCCAGGTAGTAAATAAGTGGCTTCCCAGGAGCTATGAAATTGAATTCTCCCAGGTAGCTCCTCCAGGAACCTTGTATTTACTGGTATATGTCATATGTCAGTGAGCCTTCATGTTAATGATGCTTATATATCAGTGTTTATTTCCATCATTTAATTATCAGTTGGTTCAGCCTAAAAGTAAAACTGGTTTTAATTATGATTTGCATGCTTTTGGGGGGCCAGAGGGGTTAAATTGTAATTATTTTTGGAAAAAAAACACTCAAACCCTGAAAACCCATTGAAGACCATTGAAGTAAGATAGAACTTTTTTTTTTTCCTTTTAGACAAGAAAAATATTATATTTTTGTTGATCCTACTGTTTTACTGAAAAAAAATCTAGATTGGGGTGCACTGTGCATTATGGTGAGTTGTCCTAAGGCCAGTAGAATAAGATGGAATAAAAAAAGAATTCAGAAGTTAAAAAAAGTTAGTGCTGCTGGGAAGAGATGATAATACTGCCTCAGAAACAGAGAAATTACATGATGCTGAAAGCCTTGTTCAATATATTTAGTTTCATTAGTAGTTCAGCTGCCACTTCAACTTCTCAGAGGTGCAACTTGACCTTACAGAGTCTTCAAACCACAGAAAGATTCAAAATCTCTGCTGCTAGATCATTCCTTCTCTTAAAGATCTGCAGCACCTGGAAGGCTGATTTATTAAGAAGCTCAGTTTCCTATTAGATCTTCTCTCTGGCACAATTATTTTAGCAGTTTATTTTGAGAGACTTTCTGGTATAAACTTTTGATGAGGTTGTGTTTAACGAAAAAAGTGTTTTGGACAACATGTAATATATTCTGTGATGCTTCTGAAATAATCAGGGTGGTGCATTGCATTAAACTGCCCATGACTGGCATTTCTTTTGCCCCTTGGAAACCAAATGTGTTCCAGCTCACCGGGTGATGCAAGATCCTAAGTGCTGCTGTAACAGCTTCAGGGATGACTTTCTATTGCACCTGGCTCCAGACTCACAATGAATTGGAAATTATGGCACAGTTATTCTTATGTCACCATGAAAATTTTCAGGCTCCCCCATAGCCCACCCAGAGAAGCAGCAGTTTTCAGGCTGTAATCCTGACAAGAAAATGTCATCAGGTGCCACTGCTGGCCTGGATATTTCTGTTCAGAAATTTTTGTCTGTTGTTCAGAAAAACCCATGTCTTCATTTTCACTTTGGTGTAATTCCCAGTCCTTCAAATTGTGTGAGCTTAGGCAGGAATTTCTCTGAGTCTTTAGACAGGGTCCAGCTCTTTCCCATTTGCACAACCAAGTCTAGGGAATGTTTACCTTTCTGCACTAAAATGTTCCATGGTAATGATGACAGTAGTAATGAAATTCTTTGCTTAGAAATACATATGCCTGCTCTTCTTTTTAGTTCTTCTTACATCAGTGCCTTCTTCAAACAGTAGTCATGTACCTGATCTGAAGAAGACAAATACATCCTTAAACTCTCTGAAATACGTTCTATATTTATATCAGTATTTGGGAAACTAAATTAAAAGATTGATTGATTGAAAAGGATGTGAGATTATTTTTTTTTCAGTTAGAAGGAAGAAAACTCCAACTTCTCTATGACTTATTTTTACAATGGGCAGAATTTGAAATAGTGTGCCTACCTTTTCATATATGTATAACATACACATATGTATGTATAAAAGTACCACAGGAGGCTGAGTCTGCATAAAGCATTATTACTGATGTGATTTGCCATTGACCAGACATTATTTTATGCAGCCCGTGCACCTCATGCAGTGCAATAATGAATATTTAAGTGATGTATTTCAATAAATATAATTAGTACATGGTGTTTTAGACAATACTGTTTTGTAGGGCAGTGATTTTTAAGCTTTGTGCAGGTGACCCTCACTTGAGAGAAGTGGTTATATGACTGTAATGCCTTAGGTTTGACTCCTGGTGAAGGGTCCAACTTTGGCTTTGCTTTTATGACTGTGCACAGTGGATTTTGTAGGTAAGCAGTGGGGGTTTTTTTCTTTGTTTGGTTTTTTGGGGTTTTTTTGTTTGTTTTTGTTGTTGTTGTTGGTTTGGGTTTTTTATTTGTTTTTGTTTATTTTTTTGCCACAGCAAGATTTCATTTTCTGCTGTAATACTGTGCTGGGGACATGGCTGCAATGCACTGGCAGACTCTGATAAGTGACTTACCATTTCATATCACACATTTACTGAATTTGCAGTTTGAAATGTACAGTCTGGGATGACAGCCAGTCATTCAACCTATTCTTGCCTCAAAGAGTGTGAAAAACAGGCAGACAAAAGAAGGAACACCTGGCAAATGTCTTGGGTTAAAAACAACGAGAGAGAGAGGTAATGGTATCCATGGTTAGGAGTGAGATAACTTTCTTCTTTACAGAACGTGTTGAAAACATCTTCAGAACACTGAGATGCCATTTAGCTACAGTCTTGCACAAAATAATGTAGAGAATTAAGCAGACAAACAGGAGAACTGAAGCAGACCCAGCACAAAGCCCAGTCTGTGTTGCTGGGCAGAGCCCGGGTCCCACCCCAAGCTCAGTGGGGGCTGCAGTGCGAGGCTGGAGGCTGGTGCTGGAGACAGCAGCTCCTGTGACACTGTCACATTCCTGGGAGTTCCAGTGCTTTCTGTTCTCCCTGACTCAGAGTAATGTGAGCTGCCTTTGAAGATGAATTTACCTTGGAAGGTGGCCCTGTGGTTCTGTGAAGCACCCGTTAGTCATTGTGATGGCAGATGATGTGGTTTCCTTGAGAAAACAGTGTGGCAGAGGTATCTGAATAAAGAACCAGGTGTGCTGCAGATGAGGTTTCTAATGCTGGCTGACAAGGCTTGTCTGCAGGCCTTTTAATAATTTTCTTTCAATGCATCAGCTTTGGTTTTGGGCGGTTTTTTCGTTCAGTATTTGTATTGTTTAAAGCATAAGGAAATAGTTGCATCATTGTTCATTTCAGAAAAAGAATACATTTGGGTTTTTTCTTTTAGGTCTTTTGTGCAAAAGAATGATGAGGAGGTGTTTATGTCTCTTTAGCATTTAATAATGTCACGGAGAATAATTCAGCACAACTGAGATACAATCTCCATTACTTTTTTGAGGTAGTATTGTCAAAGAACTGGGATGCAGGGAAGCGATTGCTTTGCTTAGATTAGGGATGCTGCCTTTTCTGCTTCGTATTTCATCTCTGAGGTGGGAGATTAACTTGTTCTCCTCGGATCATTGTGTTGCTTGGATATAGTGTATGTGTTAAGTGAGTGTACCAAAGCCTGGGAAGAGCTATGAAAAACAATTTGACCATGTTAAAGCAGAGCTGAAGTTTCAGTTTGTATTTCAGTCAGCATTTGAGCTGTAAAGGAGCCGAGCAGCGATGCTGGAAGCGTGTGCTCAGGAGCACTTGGCCATCACTGATGTGCCTGCAACTCTGGGAGATCCAGGGGCTCTCTCTGATCCCTGGAGCTGCCAGGCTGTGCCAGAATAGGACTTTTTTGATGCACAGGCTCCTGAGGGATGTGTGCCCTGCTTCCCATGGCAGCCCTGCTTCACCTGCCCTGTGCTCAGCAGGGCTCAGCCACGGGCTGGGCTTTGGGCTGCACGTCCTTTGCTCCTTCTTTGCATGCAAGGGAAGGGAAGACCATAGTAGCAGCTCAGGTTTAGGGTTTTGATGGGGTTTTTGTTAGTTTTCAAGGAGAAAAGTGCTATTTTGCATCTCGTTTCAGCTGAGTGTTACCTCTGTGCTAGCCTGGTTTGTTTAAATGTTTCACCAGATAAAGAATGAACTGAGCATTTTTTTTTCTTTTTTACTATTTTGGTTCTGATTAAACCCAAATAAGTAATTTGAATAGCTTATGATTGCTTCAAAGCTACATAGATCAGACCTTTTATTCTCAGATTACTTAATTACAACACAATTTACCCTCACTCAGCTTCTAATTTGAAATTAGTGTTGCTGATATTCTTGACTGCAGTAAGATCTCTTGAAGAATCACATGTTGATTATGTGGACACCAGACTGTGATTTTTTGAAAATGCTCAGCACAATCAATGTGTACTAAAATTGATTGGAATTAGGTATGTTGTATGTTTGTGAATTTAAACGAGAAATTTTAAAAATTAAAAAGCCAAAGTGTGGAGAGTACCAGTATTTCAGATTTCTAGGTCTCTGATTGTCATTATGGTTCTAAAAGACTTTTCCTTAAATCCTAAATGCTTGAGCTTGTACAGTGTATCCTGGTGAAATGACTAATTCAGCTAATAATTAGAGAAAAGGCATCATTTCCTCAGTATTCTCCCCCAAACCAATACTGGCTACTGCTATATCAAAAATAAAATCTATTTCCTGATGTAAAAAGCCAGATGTACTCCATCACGACAGTCATTGTGTTTAAGCTTCCAAATAAAAAGCAATTTCCACGGGGCCGCAGAGCGTGTCGTGCCGTCGGATCCGTCGGGCCAATCCCTTCGGATCCTTTATTACGGGACAAGTGATTTACTCCTCTGAACTTCAGAGCTCAGCAGATTTGCAGGTACTGCCGGTGAAGTTTTAATTTAGGCAAAGATGCTCATAAAGAAGTGCTCAGATGTTCAGATGTGAATCCAATTTTATATCCCTGGCAAGTTCAATAGTGTTCGGCGCCTGCTTTTGATTCATTTGAACGGGTTTATGAAGAAGCAGCGTATTAAGCTTTTATCTCTCTCACATAGACACGAGTGTGTGCATGCTCCCTAGTTAGTGCTTTTTATATATATAAGCTTTTATATGTTTTAATATAAACTATATAATATCTATATGATGGTAATATTGGTACTGGTTTATTTTTCTATATTAAATGCTACATTTGTCTAGTACCAGGTTTCAGAGTTTTTGCAGCTGCAGTGTGTGTTCAGTTACCTCTGCACAGCTCATTTTGCACAGTGTTTTACATTTACTGTGGGGGAACTGAATCTTGAGGCAGATTTAATAATTTGTGGTGATTTGATTTCAGCTCTTGCTTCCTTAATCTCACAGAAACGCTGTTCATTCTTACTGATGTGCACTTGGCTCACTTTTAAGAACAGCCCCTATGATATTGTGGTGACAAGATTCAGAGTCTTTATGTGACTGGTGCTACTGTGCCTCTCAGAGCAAAACTGTTTTGTTTATGTGGGTATGACTTTTCCGTACTTATCCTTGAGAAGGCAAAGCTGTATCTAAAGTAAGTTGAGAAAACATGAAGCACATGAATCTTTTGAAGTAACTATTAACACAAGGGCACGTTTTTGTATTTTATCCCTCATAAATATTCACTTACTGAAATCCAAGCATGCTTTGTTTAAAGCCAGAACTTAGACTAGGAGAGTAATTCCACTTAAGCTTCTGTGTATGTGGATATTGTCCAAACACATTTTCTTCCTGCTGTGTCTTGCTCTGCATGCTCTCGTGGAATGGCACAGGACCTAGTATAGGTTAGAGATTTGATGTTCTTGGAGGTCCAAAAGGGGGTTTTAAATATAAAACTTCATTGGCTAAACAGTCTTTTTTATGCTTAGATAAGACATAGCCAAGGGTAGTGAGGAGAGCTGCACGTATGATGGCCTTAAAATTTAGGATGTGTTCATGAAAGGTGACTTTGTATTTAAAGCAGTTGGCATTCCCACAGGGTGCACATTCGAGCAACAGACATTCAAGAAAGATAAAGAAACTGCTGTGTAGTTTTAAGGCAACACGTGGGGGATGCAGAATTTATTATAATTCATTTCTTAAAGTTTCTTATCAGAGGACAAGTTGTACTTGCCTTGTGTGAGTCCCAGTAAACCTGTCTGTCTCTTCTTCACCAGCCTGTGCTTCCCCAAGCCCACAGAAAAACTGAAGACCATGAATGGCCTCCGTCCAAAAATGCAGTTCTCTTTCTGTTCCCTGGTTGTATTGCTGTTAGGAAGAGGGGCTTTCACTCCTTCTCCCTGGGGCAGGCAGTCTGCAGAGCAGTGCTGGGAGAGAACGGCCCCTGGGGGTGTTGCATAGAATCAGTTAGGTGGCAAAAGCCTCCTGAGATCCTCAAGTCTGACCCTTAACCCAGCAGTGGCAGGCCACCACTCACCCATGTCCCTAAGTGCTGCTGCAGCTCAGGGTGCCATGCTGCTGACATCTCCTCCTGGTGCTCTGGGGTTTGGGTTTGGGGTGTTACTTTGTGTCTTTGATTTTTTTTTGTTTATTTTGGGTTTTTTATATTGGCCTTAATTAGCTTACAGTAATTACTCAGTTCAGCAGCTTTTCTAGACTTCTTTGTTTCATATGACAAAGATCAATCTTGCTGCAAATGATGTTTTGTGATGTTTTCTTTTATTATTTGATTCATTAAGTACAGAATTTGCTTCAGTTTCTAAAAACAAACATGCATCATTACAATCATCATTTCTCTAGTACTACTGATTAATGTTCCCTAGAAAACTACAACTTGATACAATGTCTAAAGCATGCAGTTCATAATAGTGTTTGTTTTCTTTATTCTCTTCTGCTGTTTTTGTTAGACATAAATTATTGCAATGAGCGGAATTGCACGTGAACTGATTTACCAGTCTGCATTTATGTTTAGAAAAGTGACAATGTTAGAATGACACCTGCTTATCAGATTTTGTTTTCATGAGCCTTTATTTTAATCCATTTGCGTTAATGATGAGAAAAAACTATTTTGCAGTATCGATGCAAATGTGTCAGTACTCAAAGAATGAGAAAAGTTTATATCCTACTTTATCACTAAAAAATATCACCTGTCTTTTTCAATGAAGGAGACTGAAGGAGTTGCATAATTTCCAGATTTTGCTGTGTGTTTCTGGTATTACTAAATAGAAAAATACAGGCCAAATCCTGATGACATGAAATAACATGAAAGATACCATCACTGCCTTCTTGCTCTCTTTTCATATTTGGAGTTTAATCTTCTTGTGCTGGCACAAATCCTGTTCATTTGAAGCTGATTGGTAAAATACCAGTGAATGAAAGAAGATTGATTTCTCTGATTAAGTTTTATAGGGGCCTAAAGACCATATTCTCAAAAGCTATTTTTAATCCATTAAGGTTTATCTGCTCAAAGTCCCTGATAGAAACAGGGCGGGGAAGTTCCTCTCAGTAGGTGTAGGGAATGGTCCAGCTAGGCTGCTGTCCTGGCTGCTCCACTGAGGAGACTTTCTCCAGGGAGAATCCATAAAAAAGTATTTTTAAATTTAAATACAGTCTTTGTCAACATGCCAGCTGTGCAGGCTGGAAGCACTGTTTTATGTTGCTGATCCCCAATAATCACTGATCTGATTTGCCCTTGGTTTGATGCCCACAGGTCCAAGAGGCACAGTCTCTTTTCCCAGGCAGTGGCCCCTTTAAAATGCTGAGGAGAGCAGTGTCACCACACACATTTGTGATTTGTTTTTCCTTTCTGTTTTAGGCCCTTCAAACCATCACAGCCAGTCAACGCTGAGGCCACCTCTCCCTCCTCCTCACAACCATTCCCTGTCCCATCATCATTCCTCTGCCAACTCCCTCAACAGGAACTCGCTCACCAACCGCCGGAACCAGATCCACGCGCCCGCTCCGGCACCCAACGACCTGGCCACCACCCCCGAGTCCGTGCAGCTCCAGGACAGCTGGGTGCTCAACAGCAACGTCCCGCTCGAGACCAGGTGGGTGGCGTGGATGGACACCCTGGGGGATGCCACTGATGGGCCTCCAAAGTGCACAGAGAAAACCCTTGGCTTGTTGGGAGATGGGGTTTGGTGTCCTGTGTGTCAGGGGTGGTTTTTCTGGCACGGCGTGGGGAGTGAGGGGCATTAGAACACCCAGCAGCCCCAGTTTGCTTTGCACTGGAAGGCAGACAGTGAATAACTCTGCTCACGTCCCATTTTAAAGCTTTCTATTCACTTGGACCTTCCTTGCATACACAGCTCATGCGATTAGTACAGCATATTTATATCATGGGCTCAGGGACAACTTACTTAGAATTCATATTGACTGTGCTGCTGAAAAATTATACATTTTGCCTTTCCTGAAGCAACAAACAGAGGCTCACTTGACATTATGCATTTTGGGAGACTTTGAGAAACAATCCAAGATTCAAGACTGACAGTACTATAATTTTAATTTATACCTCATCCAGCATGCACGTTCATTTTAATCTCTTCTGTACGTGTTAACAGCTTGATGCCTGTGGGGCAAACAGCAGCATATAAATGAAAAGGTGCAGCACTTAGGCCTGACAGAGAAATAAATAAATAAATGCCTGACATGCTGCTGGTCTAAATATTCTGGTTTGTTGTCATTTGGGGTATGGAATGTCAAACATATTTAACTTGCACTTTAAATAGCAGAGTTGGCAGAGCTGATCTCTCGGAATTTAAAATTAGCCATTGTGGTGCTGAATAAAGTGCTTGGAATAGCAGGGTGGTGTTGCTTGCCCAGATAGTGATAAACACAGCGAGCAGGTGGAGGAGCTGGGCTGCTGGGAGCACTGGCTCATGCCAGGGTTTCAGCTGCTCGGTTGCCACAGCTTCTGGGATGCTACATTTGGTTTGCAGCCTCCCGGAGCTGTATTGCCACTCTGCTGGTTTACACCCCGAGCAGCCACGTACGGGGTAGTTACACCCCCATGCAGCCTCAGCCCAGGCCCTCCAACTTGTGATCAAAGACTGCTCGTCTGGTTTGGAGCTCTGGGAGGAGCTGGTGTGTCTGGGTTGGAGCTGACACCACCAGGGCTGTTGTTACTCAGTGGTTAATCAGTGGTTGGTTACTGCTCCGTGGGGAGCAAATAAGGCTGGAAAGGGCAGGTAGGGTGTGCCAGTGTGCGCTGGGCTGGGATGTGCGTGAGGGGCTGCCCTCACGTGGTCCTGCTCTGCTAAAGTGGGAACATGGGTGCCATTAAGAAGTGGGGTGCTGAAAAGCAAATGCGGGTTATCCAAAGCCGAGATGGCCAAAAAAGGAAAGGAAAGGGATTCTTGCTTACTGAAGGTTTGGAGCTAACTTTGCCAAAAAAAAAAGGTGATGCTCAACTCTGAACTGCTGCTTTTTGAGAACCTCTTGGTATTTTATAGAACTTAATTTGGACATCCTGAATTTGTTACTTACTGCTAAGAATCACAAGATGGAAACGTTGGTCCTGTTCAGCCCAGACTGGTTCTTGCTGTGTGGTTCATTGCTCAGGATTAGTACCTACTTTTAATTTTGGTACAGAGTGGCCACCTCTGTGCCTGGTCTGCCTCTTTCTGTATGGCATTGTTCCTGGGCACAACAATACCTGTCCCAGTTTACCACTTGCTTTACCTCGAGGGAATTCCTTGGGATATTTACGAAAGGATTCTTTGCCATAATACTGGCATCCCCGAGCCACAATAGTGGGCATTTGTCTGGCTGGGGTTTTTACTGTCTGATTTTGTAGCTATTCCCAGCCAGAGGTGACTGTGAATTCCATTACTGACTTCGATTCTTCTCTTTTATCTTATCTTGAAACCTGTGGGAGTGTGTATGTACATGTTGATGACAAAAGGTTACTTTGTGAATACTGTTATTTTTGGAGGTTGCAGGATGCCCGACAGTTAATTGGAGCTTTTTGGAAGACAGGTTTGTCACAGGCAAGCATTAAGCTATTAGAAAATGTCCTGGCAGAATTGCTGTGTTCCAAGTCTATTCCAGAGCTGCTTCAGGATCGATTTTAGTTCTTTTCTGAAATTACACACCTGACAGGGCCTGATGACAAGTTTCATCACAAGAATATTAACTCAGAAGATGACTGAAATTGATGCTTGTAAAATCATTGAGACTTTCAGAATTAGCCTGTAATTCTTTCACTTTAAAACTGGTGTTTCATCTACATTCATACCAATAGCCACCAAAAAAAAAAAAAAAGACATCTTTTTGGTACCCTTTTACTTTAGCCTTTACTTTATAGCTTTAGCTTGTTGCAAACATTGACCCCTCGCACACGGCCTCTTCACAGTGCACTACTCTAATTTTTTTTGACTTGTTATCTATTTATTAATCTCCATAGTGGAGTGCTCAGGAGGCAAAGCCAGCACTGACAGCACCTGCTTTCTCAAGAGAGGGTTGCAAAACTTTGAGTTGTCGTCTCTCAGTTACCTTCAGTAGATTCTGCTCTCAACTGAAAATGATGTGCAAGTGGTCACGTTACTGATTATGAAACAAAAAGTGGCACCTGAGCTGTCTGAAGGGAATGCTTTGTGTCAGCCCTACAAAACTCAGATCACAATTTAGATTCCAGATGTCTCTTTATCTAACAGTACCAAGCCTTGAAATCATTGAATAATGCAACACGTGTCTGCGTGTAGGTTTTTTTTTCTTTTCCTGGTAAGAATATTTTAACCTTCCCTTTGTTCCTTTGCTGTCTTAGGCAGTTTGGGCTAAATTCAGACTGTTTAGAGACATCACATTTTGCAAATACGTCCTTTCTCTCGTTTCAATATTGATTGGGGGTTGTTAATCACATTTGTTTTATTTTCTTTGTGATGTAAAGGAAACTTTGACTGCTTGCACATGTTTTCATGTGGCCTTTTCAGGCAACTGTACCCAAATCTTTGTGTATCCTTTGTGGTGCTGTATTTTTTACATAACTATGTTTAGATGTATTGCAGCAGCTCGTTGCTTCTAGTGGAGTTACGAGTTTGCAAAATGCCTATGCAGAGTTCCTAATTCTACTTTTTTAGAGTCATAGAATGGTTTGGGTTGGAAGGAGCTCTCAGGATCATCATGGGCAGGGACACCTTCCACTAGTTCAAGCTGCTGAAAGTCCTGACTAACCTGGCCTGGAACACTTCCAGTGATGTGTGCTTGATTTTAGTGTGCTTGTTCTTGGTTCAAGGCAAACAAGCAGGCTGTGCCTTCCCTAGTCTGCTGCTGCTTTATGGCTGCAACAGGCTCCCGGGCTGGCTGCATAATTGTTCTGTTTTCTTTGAAAGAAGGGTCTGTAATGGAAGGGTTGAAATATCTCTAAGTAAGGACACAGTAATGCATGGCTGTAGCACTTTTATGGTGCTATTTTTATGGTTCATTTCTGCAGTATTTAGCTGCTTTACCTTTAGGCTCGGAGCTGCTGTTTAATGCTCTTTAACTTTTATTGTCCTCTTGCTGTCTGTTTCAAAGCATCTCCTCCTCCTCCTAACAAAGTGCTGGTTTCTTCCTTCTCCAGTTGAGAGGTGCTCCTTTATTGCTGCTTTAATCATTGCTTTCCAAGGGGATGTGTGATGAAAATACTGCCTTTGAACATCCCAGTGTGGGTCTCGTTCCTCCCTGACAGCCGGAGAGGCAGCGCTCTGCTTTAAAGCTGGCCATGCTTTGAGGGCACTCGGAGAAAGGAATGGCTTTTCAGGGGAGGTTCCCAGGGCTCCTCACACGGCAGGAGTCCTCTGGTGTGGGAACCTCACACGGGCACTGGGCGAAACAGGATGGCTGGTGAGGGAGGAGAACAGAGGAGCTTTCATGGATGGATGTTTCACTGCGATTGCCTGATTCACTAATGCCTCTCTCAGTACTTTATATTGATGTAAAATTAATTGATACCATTATAATTAATAATACTTAATTCAGGAGAAAAAAAAGGCTAGAATTAAATAGAAATTATTCTTATTCTTCAGTTCTCATAATTAGTCCCGTAATTTGAAATATTTTCAGTCCAAATCTTTCAGTTGTAAAGATAATTTTGTATCTGTGTCTGCAGTTTCTTTGTGCTTGCTCACAAGGATCTGATGCTAGGCTCTGAGGAAGACTTTAACATCCTAGTGTTTCTTCTGTGTTTCAGGAGAAAGGATGGTGGCCGCTCTTCTGGCAGTTATGAAATCAGTTTCTTTAGGTCTTGTGGGCTATAGTATGAGACCAGTGGTTCAAATCTGGGGTCATTTGTGCAAAGTTCAGTTTAAATATTAAGAAATCTGAAAATTTAACCTGGAAAGAATTCCTCTGAACCTTAAAAGAACTCTCATGTTGCTCTTCAAAATATTTCCCTTTCCCTGGGGTTTGAGCTGCATTTGTTACTTTGCCAGTCTGACTCCAGCGCGGTCACTCTGGGTGAGCCTGAGGGCAGCGAGGAGAGATGAACGGATGGAGCAGCAGTGAGCTGTGTCACAGTCTGCACCATGCAGGGCTTGAACTCAAAATCATGGGGTATCACACCTGGGAAACATCAGCACCCAGCGTTCTTGGAGCTGCAGCCTTCCAGTGCAGGAATGAACACGGTGCCCTGTGCCTGTGCACGGGCTATAGCAGTCGAGGCAAAAAAAGCCAAGAATAGGGCACATGAGGAGAGGGATTTAATGGTGGGAGAAAGTTTTATTAATTTTTTTTAAGAAAGAAATTAAAAATCTGAAATGTTACTAATACTGCATTCACATTCTATACCATGTTTGGGTGTCAAGATCAGCTGCAGAACTTCTGAACTGAATATGTAATTTTGAAGTTTCTGAATATGCTGAAGTTCCAAGCTACAGCTGCTCTCTGCAATTGTCTGCCTATTTTCAATGATGTCTCAATATTTTGATATCTTTGTACATGATGCAAAACGTTCTGGAACAGAACAGTGAAACAAAATTTCTTTTCCTTTTGTTAATGCAAATTCCTAGGATATATTGGGCATAACAAACAACTACTTGGAACAGTGAAACGAGTCCTCACTCTAATTTTGCTTTGTCTTTTATGACCTTCTCTTACCATTTACTTGCAGCTACAGGTACATATACTAGAGCAGGTTATTCCTCTGAGACTGAAGGCTGGGGCAAGAACTGACTCCTTCATTCTCTTGTTCCTGCACGTGAAGGTTGCACAAAGGTTGTGGGGATTTTCCGAATAATTGGCATCTGCATAGATAGATTCTGGACCTGTCTGAAAATCAAAAGCATTTTAAAGAGTCAAGGAAAGCACAGTCAAAAGCATCCCCAAGGACTTTAAACACATTTGGGCCATGTACTTGGAGGAATTCCAAAAGCATTGTAGAAAGGTCATTTTTAGCAGGCTACTGGAGTATCCTTTTCATAACTAATACAGGCATGAATAGGAGAGAGAAAAGGGTGAAGGGAAACACTACAAAAGCAGGATACATAATGATGATTCAGAAAATCGATCTAGATTTACTCCCACTCACGTACACATAAGCTCAAAGAAGTTTTTACTGATTGCAGATAATTGCATGTTTTCATGATCTCGTTCGTTTGCATTTTTAACTTCTGGGTTGTGCAGAGTGAACAGGCAGCGAGAGCCACTGCACAGGAAGACACAGGCACATTTAGGGTCTTTATGAAAAAAAAAATCCATGGTTGAGTGATTTTGGTTCCTCTTTTTTTAAGTTTACATGTCGGCTGATAAAATTCTCTTAGAGTTCTGAGTTTTATTATTCTGTTCTGTTACTTACAGACTTGAAATAGCACTGTTAGTACTTTTTCTTTTTTGCTTGTTAAGCGAGTGGTTGAATTAAGAGATGGTGGAGAGCTTACATGTATGCCTTTTAAAATAGAAGTGTTTTGAAATTATGTTCATTCATTGATGTAGAAAGTTAAAACTGCATGGACCCATTGAAATGCAAAACATTTACCATTATCCTCACCACTGGAATAACAAATGGAGGCATTATTGCACTTCATCACCTAGCACTATGCAACAACCATTCAGAACCCTCTGGCCAAAAATGACACAAGGTTTTCTGCTTAAGAAGAGAAAGTTCCTGTAGTTGAGCTGGTTCAGAGCTGCCTGAATGTTCCTGATCTGCTGCTACACTTTCATCTAAGTGCGTATGCAAAGACCCTGATTTTTTGTGTCTGTAGCTGTGCCTGTTACTCTTTACTAGGCATTAACCAGCAGTTTCATTGCTGCATTCCTGGGGAATAAAGGACAGTGCAAGAAGGAGATACATAACTTTAAAGGGCACAGCAGTTATTGACTGGCTAGCTCCCACGAAAGCTAACTAGGATTCAAGCAGACAGGCTGAGTGAGTGGGCTCACCACCTCTTGCAGAGTACCTGGAATCTTTTTGACCACACAGGCAGCAGTCAGGAAGGTGATGGGTGGCTCCTGTAGCTCCCTGGGGCTGCTGGGCTGCCTTGTGCCAGCAGCTCCTCACCCTTGCTGCTCTTCCTGGGTTTTCCCTTTCTGGAGTTTATGCCTTTCCAAGTTGGTGTTCTCCATCTCAAACTCTGGAGCTGCTAATTATCCCCAATTCAGCATTCCTTCCCCTCTCCATATTTTCCACCTTACCTTTCTACAGCCTCTCTCACAGCTCTGCAGTGTCACAGCTCAGCAGCTTCTGAGCAGCCTGGGACAGGGCAGTGCCATGGGGACATGCCAGAGCCAGGCCAGGAGCACTTGGTGAGAGCCCCTGGAGAACGCTCCAGGGATCAGCTTGCAGTGGGATTGGGGAGAGAGAAGGTTGTAAAAGTGTATCCAGGACTATCTCAGTCTCACAGATGAAGAGCAGGTGTCCTGTGGAGAGGAGCCTAGCACAGAGCTGTCACTGCTGCTGTCGTGCAGTGCAGGTATTTTGCCTTTGTGGCTTTGTGAGCGATGCCTGCTTGGTTTTGTTTAATAATATGACAGATCAAGGTGCCCAAAGGTTGGCACCTGCCTTTCTGCACAACACCCTGCCTGGCTGTCAGGCAGTGTTCAATTACTGTGCTTCACATGTCCAGCTGTGTCTTTGTTAGAGGGTGGCAGTGGCGGTGACAAGCCAGCCTGGTACTCACAGCAACCTCGGTGACACTGCTTCACACTCCGTGTTTTTTAGAACACTTTGCCTGGGGACACGACGAACCCAGCCTTTAAGGAATAATCAGCTTTTCAAGAGCTGAGGAGCTGGAATTGGAGCTGCTCTGGGTGCTGGGGGCTGCTGCAAGGATCAGTAGGTTACAGTGGGTACAAGTGTCTCACTGGTACTGATGTGTTCATCCTGAATTACTGTTTCCATGCCTAACAGAGTGTCCTTAGTTCCTGCATCAGTATCTGCAGCAGGCTGGAAATCACTGAAATAGTGTGTTGTCGTGGATTGTCCTTTGTTTCCACAGGCATTTGGGTGTGGGGGAGCACAACACACAGGTGTGTAAAATGGCCAGTTGGTTTATATAAGTGTGTATTTGAAATAGCTTTCCACTGAAAAATCTGTCTTAGTGACTTTTGTCTGTAGATCTGACATGATTGAGACTATTTCTTGTAACTGTACAATTTAAACACAAATAGGTAGCACTTGTTAAGCTTTCTTGCTGGCATTAGAGTTCTAGGCACTCAAAAGGAAACTTCTGTGCAGTTTTACTGTATCAGAGAGCCCTCAGCCATGGCAACGGGGCTGATGGTCCCATGTTTTCTACAAGAACCAGAGAGAACATGCAATTAAGTCTCATTTGGGGAAAGACTGTGACATAGGTAACCAAAACTTGCACCAATCTACCACTTAGAGTTGATTTTTTTTCATAACAGGCATAAGAGCAGCTTGTAGTTTTCTTCAGAATTGGTTTCTTTTTGTTTGTAAATTAGAAATCTTCCATAAAACTTCACTGTCTGAATTTGGCAGCCACGTTGAGGCTTCCACTGACATAAAATGACTCATGGCTACTTTTTTGGCAGACTTTGAAAACTGCAGAAGATTTTTTTATCACAATGAAAGCCAGCATATTATGTTCTATATTCCATTGTTTCTTTTCTGCTAAGAATAAATGTCCAACAAAATTATAGATAGATGTGATTTTACCTCAGCTTGAAGATATGTTTAAGTCCTAGAACAACTAAATTGAGCTGTTACTATTCTCTTGGCATGTAACTTTTTTATTTGTTAATTACTATTAAAAACCCTATAAATTACCAAAAAAAAGACAATTTAAGCATTACAATTCTCTGTATGCCTTTTTTTTTTCATACAGAATAAGTTAAGGACAGTATGAGGAGGGAAAGAAGCAATTTATGTTAGAAAATGTCTTGTTCTTCCTTTCTATTACAGTTTTTCATCGCAAAACCAATTTTTTTTTCCCCACTCATTCTTGCAGTGTGCTGCCATGACAATCCGTCCAGAAAGGAGGGGGGCAAAAGCCGATTGTTCTCTCAAAGAATACGGAAGTTAATACAGCCTCTGTCAGACCACTGTTCCCCGAACACCAGAGCTCCTTTTGACCTGTGGGAAAGCACATGCTAGAGAGAGCTCTGAATTAATGAAGAAAGCAAAATACAGCTTTTTCCATTTACCATTAGTGCACAGAACAGTGGTCAAATGTCCCCTTGCAAGCTCGGCTTTCACAGATGTCACCTTTGTGGTGGTGTCACCGCTGAGGTGCCCGGGTGTGACCCCACACAGTAGCAGTGCTGAAAACAGAGGGGGTGAATCCTGAATCCTGCAGCCAGAGCCTGCGGGAGGGAGAGGAGAGCACGGAGTGAGCTGCAGGGTTAACTCATGTTCTGTGGGCAGCACCCAAGCTCCTTCCACAGCTTTTCAAGGACACTGGACTTACAGAATCATTGTAGGCTGGCAACCATATTTTGTGGGGTTTTTTTCAGGATGGAATTGTCTTATTGATCCACAGAAATTAGGGTGACTGGGCTGAGACTTAGCAAATTTACTCCCATGTTTTCAAAATAGAAGATTAGTCCTAGTCTAATTCAAATTGCTAATGCTTAATTGTGAGGTAGAAAATGTGTTTTTCTTAATCGTGTTTGATAGGTGAACAGGTAAGACAGAGAATACAATTTTTAAATTCTTATACAGAGTGTATTTGAAATTAAGTGAACTGGCACAAATCAGATCATTTCTTTTCATAAGCAGGCATTGTACAGTGCTCCCAGCCTAACCACTGTGAGGCTGTAATTAATGTTGATAAATGCTCATGTTCTCTCTGTGCAGCTTCAGCCCACAGACAATTGGTTGTACCAGAGCATGTCAAATCTCACATAAAAATATGGCTATAGATCATTGGGTTTAGGGATGGAGTTGAGACAAGTCAATTTATTTCCATTAGTAGCTGAATCTAGATTTAAAACTCTGGGGGTCCAAGTGTTTTTGTCCATTATGTTGTCAGTCTTTCTGGTGTGCTTTGCTATGATTTAAGGTGTACCTGCTAATCTGGCCCCCAGCTTTGGAATGCAGTGCCAGTTTTCCAAAGTGTCCTGGGGGATATTTAACACATCTTTAGTTAAATGTCTGTTTTAAACTTCTGAAGCCAGAACTTGTGTACTTTCAGATGGTGTGATGTCTTCTGATAGCTGCCACTTTTTCAGGGGTCCTCATATTGAGACAATGAACTTTCAGCTTTCAAAATGCATGGGTAGGACAAAATGTGACAAAATTCAGGATTTGTCCAATGACATTCTTTCTTTTTGGCTTTGAGAATGACATCGTCTCATGTATCCTCTCAGTCAGCTTTTTTTGCTTCTACCAAGTTCTGATTAGTTTTAACAATATCACAGAGATCCTGTTTGCATGGACAAGTGTTTTGGTTTTCTTTATATACTTCATGTATCTGAAAGAGGATCACAGTGGAACTGCTTTTTTGTTCTACTTTTTTTGTCTTCTCACATGCAACCGTATATGATTGACATATTCTATTAAAGCATATCTAGATATTCATTAATTCAATTTTAATGGGAGCAGAGTTTCATTATATATCTGAGTTTACTTTAACAATGCTTTATATTAAAATTTCTGTTGGTGCTGTAGCTGCCTTCTCAGCTAAAGAGGACAAAAAATTCCTGCGTTTAAAAGCATTTCAGATAAAGAGACTTCCACAGACTCTAATTTCCAGTTTTGTTTTAAAAGATCTGCTTTTGGGCAGGGCAAAGGGTAAGCACTGTTTGTTACAGACCCTTATGTCCAAACCTAAGAGGGTCGTTCCTGCCATGAGGATTCAGGAGGAGAAGGGGTCCTGGGCTGAGGCAGATGCGGAGTTAGCCTGGATAAGAGAGGAGCTTTCCTGCCTGCCTTTGTCTCACCAGCTCTGTCTTCCTTCTGGCTTTCCCTTGTTCCTCATGCTCCATGTCATTTCAATCCCCAGGTCCAATCATGGAAGTGGTCTTGTGCTCCCAACACTGGAAACCAAGCAGAAAGGGCCAAACCTGCTTCTACTGACAAGTTAATCAGGTTCTACCCAGACAGAAGGAGCAGAAGAGTCAATAGATCTGGTGTGACATAACCAACCCTATAACACCATTTACCCGTCAGTTACTTTACTGAACTGTTGCAAAGTAAAAAACATTTAAAATGAAGTGTTCAAGGCATCAGACTTTCATTATTTCTTACTTTCTTTTAACTGAAAGGTATTTTTCATAATTTAAAAGACTGGGTAATTTTAAGGGGAAGTCTTTTAGCATTTGCCTTTATTGCTTTTTAGATCACCTATGATGTGCAGAAAAGAAGCAATTCTAACCTCTAATTCTAACCTCTCAAAGAAAAAAGAAGGGCAGCTTTATTTGTTAAAAAACCCCCAAAGTTTCTATTAAGTAACTGGTTAGAATTAATCTGTTTGAGTTTGATTGCGTATCTGAAGTCTCCAAAGCACAAAGAAAAAGTTATGAGAGTGGATAGTGCCACTGTCTTTGTCTATTTTCTGCAACAAACTAGACTTTGGTCACCATTGAAAGGGATGTACAAGGCCACTTGGAGTTTAAAAATCAATAACAAAGGCAATATCAAAGTGATTTTTCATGTTCATTAATAGAGTTTATTAATTGATTCATTAAAAAAAAAACAAAACATATTTTCAGAGGCTGTGTTCAAATGGAAGTGTTTAATCAGAAATCTGAGGAGCCTAGCCAGGCTTCCTTTTACTTTCTTTTACCTGTGTTCAAGTTCTGGGCAATCTCTTATTCTCTGGGTTTCATTTCAAAACTAATGTTTTAAAAAATGCCTTTATAATCACTTCTGGTATTCTGTAGAATAGGTATACACTGATCTGTGCTTGACAGTAGGCACAGTCATGATGGTGGGCTGGAAAACATACTTGGGAAACACATTTCAGCCTCAAAATTCCAAATTGTTGTTGTCAATGAGTGACATGGATTTTAAAGCTCTAACAGGTGGTTTGAGAGTGGCATACTGGATTGTATCTGAATAAAAATGTTAAACATATTTTACATTGGAAGTAAGACCTGCGTTATTTCAGGCTGTGATTTTGATTTTGGAGATTACTGAGTGTCTTCATTCTATTTGATTCCAAGAAACACTTGTTTTTCAGAGCTGTGAAGGGAGAGGGTATGGAGCAAGCCTTCAGAGCTCTCTGTCTCAAACCAAGTGACTCTCTGTGAGACCACAGCCTGTATTCTGTGCTTCTCTTTTCATTGTTTACTGGAACATGCTTGTAGTCAGTTCTTCCTGACTGTGAGAGGTTAACCTAAAGAAACCAGTCTTACAGTTTGCCTTCTCCATTTCTTCCGTCTGGAATGTGTTGACAGCATTTTCTGAGATTCATTAGAGAGTGTATTCTGTCCCTTATTTTCTCCCTAACAAATATACAGGCAGTTGAAATCCTCTTTTTATCTGCTGAGTCATGTGCTTTTGGTAATTGTCGTAGCTGTTCAAACCAAACCTGTGTACTATTAAACCACAAAATCATGGTTAATTCTAATTGCTGGCAAGATCTTTTCCTGCAGGACTATGGGTTTTGCTCAGTATGTTCTTACGGTTTTGCTGGGAGCTTTTGCCAAGAGTGTAAATGAGACTCAGAGTGTGGTTTTCCTAGAATATATTTTGAGTGCTGGATTCCACAGGGAACTCCCAGACACTTCATGGGTCATGCTAGTGTTTTAGCTAGTATGTGGTCAAGTGGCATCTAATTACAGAAAGGATTAAGAAAGATATCCTGACACTGTATTTTAGTGCCAGTTGTTAAGATCTGGTAGCAAAAAGACTGAGAATTTCCATCTCCCTATTTCTTCCTACAAAATCCTTTTTCTTTTTTGTTGAATTTACCAGGCTGTGGCACCTGGAATGGTATAGGAGTAGGAGATGTTCTTTCTTAACTACAGGACTTGCCATTTTCAACTGTGTTCCATTTTATGTTTTTCAGGCATTTCTTGTTTAAGACATCTTCTGGAACTACTCCGCTGTTCAGTAGTTCTTCCCCTGGTTACCCGTTGACCTCAGGAACGGTTTATACTCCACCTCCCAGACTGTTACCTAGAAATACATTCTCCAGGAATGCATTCAAGCTGAAAAAACCCTCCAAGTACTGTAGCTGGAAATGTGCTGCTTTGTCTGCAATTGCTGCTGCAGTCCTGCTTGCCATCTTGCTAGCGTATTTCATAGGTAAGGCTGTGTTTTCTCTGTCAAATCACGTGGCTGTGTCAGAAATGAAAGTTCAGCAGATGAAAGGATGGTCAATGTGTTTCACAAATGTGTGTTCTTAGTGAGCAAAGAATATTATTATTCCTTATTCTGATTAATGAGGAAAAATAAAATGTTCAAGTCATGCTCACTGTTGCAAGAGCGGTGGAAGCAAGAAATTGATTGAGGATTCTTAATGTGCAGTGTTAACTTTAGGTGTCAGATATGCACATCTCATAGATGGTCCAAACAGAGTGATTTAATGACTTTTTGATGTAGTGCCATATGTTTAAAAATGATTTAGAAAAAAATGTGATAGGTGTTGAATTCACATAAGTAACAGAGGCTAGTGGCATTTGAATTCAAATATTACCATCACATGCCGCCTTTAGAGAAAAAAGAAACAAAATCATTTTTTTATTAGATCTCAGTCTATATTGGTCTGTGTGCCTAAATCCTGGTGGTGTTAAATTTGAATCATTAGATGGTTCCATTTTGCATGCAGTTATTTTCCATATTCCACTCATCCTTAGCATTTGGTAAGGAACAATGTAGAAACTCTGAATGTTGTGTTCATTTCCCATGATTCATATATTAGTAGTGACCACACTGTGTCCTAATCCTTTCTGTGGTTTTTTGAGATGTTTTTAACATGCTGCTGAGATTTTGTCTTTCTTAATTCAATTAATTTCTGATTTCCTCCCCCTCCCCTGGCACCTCTCTCAATCTCTGTTGTTGTAGAGGTTTTTCTAAGTGTCTGCACAAACTACCAGTGTATTTTGCACCTTTTTCAGTGCCTTTAACAATATGGTGATGACAGTGATGTGCTGCACAAACTCTTTAGCTTCTCTGACTAAATGGCAAAATTATGGTAGCTTGACAATATTTTCTGTTAATACTTTCCAGACCTGTTCTTTGTGGGATTTATTTCATCTGTGAAACTATTCTCACATATAGCACTCAAAAGATCTATAAAGATGTGCTGAATTTTCTCTCTCCTTTTTATTTTTTGATCCTATATAACCTGACTCTTCAGGATAGACACCTGAAAACCCCATTTTTCATACTAATGAGCTTCCATATGTGATTAATATATACAGTAGTAGGAAAGAGATGGCTGAATATTCCTGCTGTCTGTTTAGTCCAGACCTACATCCCAGCACACTGAATACTACAGATCTGACCATCTTTCTGTATTTCCCCTGTTGAAAGCCTCAGAAGAATAACAAGCTTAGTTTGGTATATAAATGAAAAGATTGGAAAGCACATGATTCATTGAACTTGACAGTTATCATACAGCAGCTCCCTGTTAGAGTGATTATGCACATGGGAAATGATATACTGCAAGTTGAACATTTTAATCATGTGCATAACTTTGAAGTGACGGATTATGAAATGTGTTTTTCCTTGGTATTTACGTTACTGTAATCTTAAGCAAAGCTTTGCAACGTGGTTATTGCTTTTTACGCTTTCATATATAAGACAAGAGTGAATGTAAGGCAATGTATTGACTCTTAATAATTGATGAATGATCTATCATCTCAAGTAACGACATAACTGATCCACTTTGACAGAAGTTTTTGAGGTCGTCTTTCCTGTTGAAAGAATGATGAGCACAATAGAGTTGGTAGCGAACACAACAAAGCAGGGTTTAGGAGAGAGTGTTGGCTCAAGGTTTAAATAATGAGAAGTTACCTGACAAGCTTCATGCCATACACAGGAAAGAATAAGTATATGTCAAAACCAGAAAATAGCTGAAATTAATCCTATGAATAAATTTGATAGATCTGCCATGATCATAATTTAGAGTGATGGAAGAGAGAGAAAAGAAAAAACAAAAAAGCAGTGGTGTAGCCTTGGATGCATGAGAACAACAGAAAGGTAAAAGCAAAGTGCTTAAGTTAGGCCATTTATTAAATTAATTCCTTCACTCTCAGCAAAAAATCGTACAATTCATTGCACATGACAAAGAGCAGGTGTAAACCATCAGCTATAAACAAATCCATGCTGTCCTCCAACAGTAGGACTTAAGGTGCTAAATCATCTCCTGATTTGAAAAAAGGAAAAGCTTTGAAGGTTCTGCTATTGTATTTCTGCCTTACATGTCCACAATGAAAATTTCTTGCTCTCTAACAGAGCAGAGGTTCCATCACTGGGGTTCCATTAGCTAAAAGTAAGAGTTATGGAAAAAGTCTTCAAAATTTGCAGCAAATGATTCTGCTCCTTAGGTTTGTCAGTGTATCTGGGCTGTGTGAACGTGATGTATCAATGCTGATCAAGGCTCTTGCAGGGCCAAATGCAAAAGGTAGTGATGGCAAATATGAGGTAAATGATACTGAAAGAGTACTTTGAAGTTCTCATATTCCTCAGGATTTCTAAATGAATTGTCCTGTCATAAAAGAGATGGGAGGATTGACATGGATGGATCATTGAAAACATAATGTCTGCAGGTTTAAACACGGAACTTTGAGACTGCAAAAGATTATGGCTGGCATGAAAAAATTTCTAATGAGGGTGATTTAAATAGAGAAGCAAAAAAACCCCTCATAACTAGTAGAAAAGATAAAATATTTAAGAACTTATTAGGCATTCCTATTGCCTTTCCTCCAACACACAACTAAAAATACGATGAATGGAGTGAAAAGGCAGCATGTTTAAAGCTTTAAAAACAAATTCATAGTGCATAAATAACCTTTGGAACTTTTTGCCACACTACATAATTGATGTTAAATAAAGATACTACTGAGATTTTAAGTTAAACATTTGTCAAAATAATGGCAATATGCCTTGTTAGAAGGTAACTTCGGGTTTTATTTTCTTTTTTCAGATACATATAGATTGATGGTTTATATCATAATATGTCATCAAAGTCTAGCTATTTAGATAGATTCTTCCTTCATAGGCCAGTCAATACCACTGTTATCTGAAATTTCCTAAATCTCCTCTGCAAACTACCCTGAGTGATGTGTGGGAGAAATCCCTGCAGGCCTGCGTTGCACTGGTCCCGTGTGCTAGGACACCTGGTTGTGCAGAATATGCTCGGCTCTGTGTGCAGACGTTTTGCCATCTCAGACATCCTGGTCTAAGTGTGAGCTCCTTTACACCAGCAGGGTTTCTGCAGAAACTTTACACAGATCAAATTCACCAGGTTGAAAATAAATCCAGCTACTTTCGGTCTTCTTGTTAAACGACTACACAGAGGAAAAAAGTTCAGATGGTGTGAATGAAAGAACACTTTAAGATGTTTCTATGGCTGACTGTTATACTATTTTTAATAGCAGACAATAGGGAAGAAGTCAGTTCAGTGAACTTTTCCATTACGTGTGTGCTGTACACAAGGCTGTCTGCACATTTAAAGCCAGGTTTGTCACCTCTCCCTGTTTCCTCAATAGCCAGACTGAGGAATGCACCAAATGCAGAGTGTTAATTGCTAGTATTGCACAACCTTTTGGTAAATTCCAGCATGCAGGATGGAAATGAAATTGTCCCACAGTCCTCTCTGAGCCTTGTGCCATTTCACAAAGCCCAGGAGTTATTCCTATTATCCAGGGGTGACATATGAAGAATGTAGAACCAGCCATTCAAATTAGGACATCCTGAAGATATTGGGCTGGTGGTAAAACCCAGTTACAAGAAAGTAATTTATAAAGTGTCAAAAGGAAAGCATATACCACACATATTGTCTTTGTCAGAGTGTTCACTTCAGAGGTTAAGGGAGTGATGAAAGCATTTGTCATGTTAAATTAGTTTTTAGCTCTTTTGATTCATGCCAAACTTGGAGGAGAAAAATATAAAAAAGAAGAAAGAAGGAGCGTAAAAAGAGTCACCTTGTATTTTTCACAAAGTAATTGCTGCCAAACATAAATACCACGTTTTTTTAAGCCCCTATGCTGCTCTGATTTCTGCCAATCTTATCTTTGAGCATCAAAGAACATCTGACCATCAACATGTCAGTACATTCAAAATATGGTAATTTAAATATTTAGACTTTCCTGTGGGGAAAAAAAACCTGAGCTGTTATTTCCTGTGGGAATTAAAAACTGTGATGGGTTTAAAGATGTTTCACTTGAAAATAGTATCTTGATACTCATACTGAAACTTTTAGATATTGATGTTATTTTATCTACTATCATATGCAAGAAGATACAGGAAAAAGTAAAGAAAAATAACAGAGACTATGAGAGCAGCATGCTTGCACTGCATAGTGCCTATGTTGCATATGAAAGTATTATTAGTCATTTATTCCTCAGTGTTATTTGACCTTAAATACACATGAGGTTTAAGATAAATTTCAGCTTTCCGCATAAACTTGAAATAATATATTCACTTCAGTGCCACAGAAAGGACTGAATTGCCAAAGGGTCTGGCAGTTAATTAAGCAAATGAAAATGTCTCTTTTTTTTAAACTTGAAATTAGAACCTGAAAAATAGCTATTCACAGAACGTAAGATGTAGGGAAATAAATGGTTGATTTATGTAGTTATTCCTCTTGTACCCACAGAAGTATTCATTTGTTTGTGTGACAGACAAAAAATCTATAGGGTTTCTGACTTGGAAGTAGAAATCTCATCTTTACTTTGCATCAAATATCTGTACATGGTACAGTTTGCACAAAATTTTATCCTTCAGGTGTTGATATCAATTTACTTTCTTCCCACAAATGAGTACGTTGTTTGCTAATGTAAGTGCTTGGGTGAAGTTTGTTGTTCATTCATGTTTGTAAGTTCTTCCTAAGTCAAGCTGTCTTTTTGACTCTGGTTCCACAGATGAGGATTCATCAAAATAGGTTGCTGAAGTGCCTGTCTTGTGCACCTATTGATTTTTTTTTTTCCTGTCTGAGTTGTATTTGACAAGCAGGAATTTACATTTAGTTCGATTTCTTATGTTGCATTTGTTTTTTACCTGTGGAGTCAGAAAACCACAGCCTTTGTCTTGTCCAGACTTCACTGAAATCAAATATGCCAGACATTTTGGAAAGCAAGACTGAAAAAGGGAAAATCATGCAAAGCTGGAACCTCGGAGAGGCAGAGGGCATCTGGCTGCCAATCACTGCGATCACATTCACTTGAAATCAATGCAAGCCGAGGGAACGCTGCATCTTGCGAGATTAGCTGATGACAGAAGGTTCTGTTCTTAAATTTGCATTGAAAATAGGTGTCGGTTAGGGGCAATAATTAAATTTTAGAATATGCCTGTCATATTCTAAATGTCACACATTCAGTGATTCTTATTGACTGCTATCAGTCAATCTGAGTGAGAAAAGCGTGGTAGTAGCTCAATAAGTTTGTCTGATGCTACCTCTGACAAGTTTTGAGCCTTTTAGGAAAAAGCATCTGGCTTCATTCCATCGGAAAGCTATGTGCTAGTGCTGGGAATTCTGGTGCTTGTGTCCAGGAAATTTAGATGTGGCTTTCTAGCCAACAAGAGTCCCTATTCCACAGTCCAAAGGCATGAGAGATTCATTAAGTGAACGAGACAGTTTTCCTGGAGACAAGATGCTCCAGCTGCTCTCTATGCTTAATGCCACAAAGAATAGGAAGACTTCGAAGTGAAATTACTTGGGTATAGTTTTCCCAGGCTTTTCCTGAGTCAAAAGTAAAAGCCTGATCTGCAGATTTGTTCCAAGAAAAGCCAATGTACTGTTGTTTGGCCTAGCAGAGATCTCAGGGACTATGGGAGTAGGAGGATTTCACTGTGGAGGGGCAGTCTTACAGCCTGGTCAGTTCTTTGCCTGTTGTACATTTTCATACCATAAACCTCAGCACTTGAAACTAGAGTGAGCCTAATGCTCCCATAACTCTCAAAGTGCTATCCTGTGCATAGCTTAGCTCTTGCAATTAAAAACCTTTCTTGCTCAGCTACCAGGCTGAACATAGTCTGAAGCCTCGGCAAGAGACAGGAGGCAGAGAGGATCATAGAATGTTTCTTTCGTGTGTTACTGGAGTTGTGTTTTCAGGGCACATTTTGGGTTGTTAATGCAAATTGCCCAGCACAGTCTGGGATGGGTCTGAGGAAACATTTTTCACACATGCTGCTAATGCTCCCCGGGAGCTGTTAAAACTTACTGCTTTGAACTTGAGTAAAGAAACACAACTGCCTGGCTGGTACTCGCTGTCCTGTGGCTGTGGCTGCACTGCTCAAAACATCTGCTCGGCCAAGGCTAGTGCCACGGAAGTGAGCAGTGTGATGTGACAGCACAGAAATGGCTCACCCAGACATTACAGAGAGATGCTGTTTACAATTAATTCATTAGTACAGTTATTATTTATGTAGTAGAAACTTTGGGGTTTTTTAGTCATAGCTGCAAGAATGGCTTCCTCAGAGGTGCTTTCTCTTTTTTCTCTCAGTTGTGAGGCACAGGTTGTGCTTTACCTGCCCTTGCCATCCTCCCGTGCACAAACTAGAGAATATGCTGGATTCCATGATGGCTGTGTGACAGAGCCTATTCTCACTTTCATCAGTGCAAGTACCTAATACTATGAATTTTTTAGTAGCCTAGGATTTAATCCCAGAATCACAGGTATGAAGTCTTGTCAGGGCAAAGAGATGGCAGAGATAAGTAGATGCAAAATGAGACTTGAAGGAAGTCAGGGGGAAAAATGATGAAAAAGCATTGAGATATTTTAGTGAGACATGCTTTATAACCCAGCCCAACAAACTGAGATGAGGCCATTTTTCAGGGGAAGGGTAAAGCATAAGGGATATTGAAGATTAAATTTTGCTAATATAATGCCAAGTTGGAGATACCTATCAAATAAACCTGTGGTCATTCTCTCTGAAAAGTCAATGTTCAATATCAGTGTAAAATGTCTCATTTCTTTCTAGGGAAACATTGTTCTCTTAGCAGTTATTTAGATTGAGATCGCCAGTTGATCATTTATAGATTCATTTATATTGATTATTTGTTGCTGGGTTCTTTGTTGACTCACTGTGTTGTTTTGCACTTAGTGTGCTTATGGATTTTATTTATTTAAGTATAGCAGTACATATTTGTCTTTAGGAATAGAACTATTGCTCTGTGGGTTCTTAGAGGATTGAAAGATTTGACATGGATTTTCTAAGTGTGGCTAATGTAGCTCTGAAAGCAGCATTATGAATGCCATGGAAAAAAAAACACAAAAAATACTTTCGTGTACTAAAGAGACAAGAGTATATTCAAGGAATATTCAAGGAATATTCAAGGAACTTGAAGGAAGGCAAAATAAAAAATTGGAATTAAATTCAATTTGTGAAAATAATAAGGGTAACAGAGTAGAGAACTTAGGGAGCAAAAGAAGTTGAGTGGGAAGAGAAATGACATATCACTAAGAACTGACAGAAAACTTTACTTGCCGTATAATCTAATGGGATGGATTCATCTCAGTGATTTAATAGCTGTTTAAGAAACAGTTTTCAGGTTCATTTCAGCTTTTGCTTATTCAGGGTTCAATTTTATGTAGTCTTGCTGCATCACACTTTGACCTGCCTTCTCATGTCAGTCCTCAGATCCCAGCCTTCGTATGTATTCTGTGTGTCCAGTAATAAAGTCATTGGCTTGCCAAGGTCAGCGAGTTTGAACACCTAATACACCATATTCATGGGATGTTGTGCCTTGTTAGTAATTCCTTGTGTGATAGCCTTGTAGCTATAAGCAGGAAAAATGACATCTTCTGTGACAACCTGTCTGACCCCGGGGACAGATTCTGCACTCCAGATTTGGGTTTGCAAGGTTATAGGGTGATTTGTGTTGGAAGGGACCTCTGGATGTCTCTTCTGCTCCAAATGGGTCATCTCTTATGTCCACTCTGCTCTTGAAGACCCCCAAGGACAGAGATTGCATGTGGCTTTATCTTCTTCATGACCTGTAGGTTCTGACAGGCTGCACTGCAGCCCCCCAGCCATCTCTCCCCCCTCCTCCCACATCAGGTGCTCCAGCCCCTAACTGTCCTAGTGACACCCCCTCCCCTTGCTCTGGTTTATTGATGTCCTTGCTGTATTGGAAGGCCCCAAACTGGAAGCAGTTATCCTAGAAGTAACCTAATGACAACTCCCCCAGTCCCCCGGCCATGCTCTGTTCCTGCAGCCCAAGCTGCTGCTGCCACACCCTGGTGCTGGCTCCTGTTTGTCCAGGGGGACCCCAGAGCCTTTCACACAGAGCTGCTCCCTGGCCAGACAGCCCCCTTTGTTGCCACTGCAGTAATTTATCCAATTTCTAGTGATCTGAGGCATTTCAGCCTCAACAATGATGAGTGCTAAGCTCTGAGAAATGTAGGCCTTTTCCTGAGTGTGAATGAATGTCTGCTTTCCAGAACAGAATTTGACCATGATGGGTAGAGGCAAGCCAAAGATTTTTTTTTTTTTTTAAGAGCAATGTGTGTAGGAAGGAGAGGCTCCTTTTTGGACTGGTGCATGTATACTTCATAGTCAGCAAACTCTCTTCTAATTTCTCATAATAATTTCTGACATCAGAAGCTTGAATTACCATGCCAAAATGAAGAATGTAGTCAGTTAGAAAAATCATGTATTGGCTTGTATGTCGAGCAGACTTGATAATGAGAGAATCACTACTGAACCCCACTGTGTGATTATGAAACACTCTTAATGTCTTTATCTTAGCTATTACTAAATAATTACTAGAAAAGGCAAGCATTTGTATTAATGCAGTTCCTGAATGGAAAGGAAATTCATTCTCTAATATTGATCTTACAGAACCTTACCTAAAACTGTAAATATGCTCTAGGTTTAGTTTGTTTTCTTCTCTGGGATGTCCAGATTTATCCCTCTGTGTCATATTTAATTTTTAAAAGATATTATACATAATGCAAAACAGTGCTGCAGTTAATTGAATTTTAAGCTTTGTTTTAATTTGCTGGTTGGTTGATTAGCTGGTTTCCTCCAACATTTTTCTTGCTAAATACTTTCGGAGAAAAGCCACAGAATAGATGTTTTCACATCCTGATGCCAGTGTGGCAGAGCAGGTTCCCCATGTGCTGGATGACAAGGTGTCTCTGTGTCTGCAGCACCTCACTCACCGTGCAGGAATCAGCCTGGAGTAGACAAGACTCTTGGAAAGGTCAGACAGTCTATTCCGTATATTCTGCTCACCCCTACATGTTAACAGTTGTTTCGTTTAAATTTGGGTGTAGTGCACTATTCTCGCAGTTCTCTTTTGTATTTTCTGTATATTTGCATCTTCTTCTTTCAATTCACTTAGTTCTCCTGCAAGTCTTCCTGCATTCTGTGAGGTGCAGGTGGCTGCAAATCTCTAATGCAGGGATCAGAGGGTGGGGAATGACCTGAGGATGCAGGAGCTGGCCAGAAGGCCCCATCCGGGCAGCAGGAGGCTGCTTGTGCTCAGGATCCCAGCTTCCCATAAACTGACTCAAGTACAATTGTACCCACAGCAAGTCCAAAGCCATCCTGCTATAATCAAGAGATTTCATTTTTCAATTAGGATCTTTTTGCTACAGCTTTTTCTGCTAAATATGGAAACCATGAAACCCCTCTGTAATTCCAGGGGAGCTGGTTCAATCCAAGGCAGGTAGTTTGTCAGCAAACTCAGGTTTTGCTCCTGACAGTTGGAACTGGAGTTGTGAGGGTAATATTTTATTTTGCAGAAGGAACGAGATATTCCTCCTGTCAGACTGTACTGTCACTAGAGGATTTCTGTGTTCAGTTATTAAAAGCTTTAAAATTGAGGTAAATAGTGCTTGATATGCTGAGAAAATTAATGAATGCTAGAAAAATATCAGGAGTACATAGCAAGTATCCCAAGGTAATAGAAGAGTAGATATGAACTTGTGACATCTTTGCTGGTCTGTGGAAAATGCAAAAGAACCTTAAACTGGAAGAAATGAAACAATTTCACAGCAGGCACACTAACAATTACCAGGGACAGGAAATGCAACACCGTACCCCCACGTACCTCCCAGTGATGGGTTACTGTGCCTTCAGCATCCGAGCCTTCTCCAAGGAGAGAGCTGTGCGTGTTGGTAAGAATGTGGTGCAGAGCTGGGACCTGAAAACAGAGAATCCTCTTAAAACTGGCCACAGGGTAGCAGGGAGCAGCAACAGAAAAGAGATGCAATTTAGGCTTATATGATTTGTTGAGCCAAAAATTTATTTCACCTGTTGTTTCTTTCTTCATATATATCCTCCTTTTACATCTTGAGACTCCGTTAATCGCTGAAATACAAAACTCCAACCACATGAGAAAAGAGAGACCAGAATGGAGTCTGCTCATTACAAAAAGCTCAGAGATCTGTCTAGTCTTACTCTTGCAGGGGGAGTTTTAACTTTTTTTTTTTAAAAAATTTATGTCATTTTAACTTTTATGATGTTACTGTCTTCATGGCCAGAATCTGAACCTTAAAAACATCAAAGTTCTTATACAAGAGTTTAGGGATTTGGAGCTTGGTTCATGAAGAGTATTAGAGTCTTTTCCAACCAGAAGAATTTTTCTGCACCTCTGGAGGCTTCCTGAAAATCCTAAAACAAATAATAGAAAAATAGTGATTTAAAACCTAATTTCTAATACAAACCAGATCTGGCTGTCTAGATGAAGAATAAGCTTCAATAAATGGGAGACAGACGCAGCCTCTTCAGTATGAAGAGTAGCGAGGATGCAGAAATAGAAATAGGTTTTTCATTACTTGAGGGATTATGCTTGGGCCAGAAATGCCAAATATTCCGTGGACCGCAGCTGCACTTTCAGCCTGCTGTTGTATTAGCTGGTAATAGTAAAACAATGATGTGGTGGTAGAGACAGCTATTTGTTCTCAGAAGTACAGAAAAGCTGTTTTCCCTTTCTTTGCTTGGATTGCCATCTTGTCCTCCATGGCATGTCTTAAACTTCTGTCCTATTGCAGCAAATGGGCTACAAATTAAAATATACATTCTCCTTGAGCACCACCTGAGAATGCTCCTCCAGCTGCTGATGTGCTCCCTTAGCCAATTTTTCCTTCTGTCCTTGTGACACTCCTTAGCCAATTCAGGGGCTCGTTATTTCCTTGCACAACTGGGTCAGGGCAATTCCCTGAGCAGCCGTGGGCAAGTGCCACGCATTAGACCTGCAGCAAGGAAGGAAGGGGCTTGCTGTCCCTGGGAGCAGGGAATTCAGATATGTTCAGGCCAACAGCAGGATGCATCCTACCTCTCAATTGTTCTTCTGTCACTTGATCACTACTGCCCACTCTCATATTAACAGAGAAACTGAAAATAGTTTGGTTTTCAGGACGTAGCTGGGTGGAGGGTTTCACTCAATCTCATCTGAGAGTATTTGTAAAGGGGAATTACTTAAGTCAAAAAGCTGTGGTTTTCATCTCTTTAGATTTTTTCTTTTAGATCTCTGACAGAATGAGTTTTATCTTTTGCTTTAGGCCAAATAAAGGTTTAACAACATTTAAAACCATTCTCTTCATCTTTAGATTTTTTTTTTCCCTGTCAAAAATCTATGCATTTCCTTTCTATAAAAATCACCATGAAAGTGGTCTGTTTAACTCCATTTCCCCATGCTATGAAGCATTGTTTTAATATGTTGTTTGACTTTTTACAGAGAGTATTCATAAAGCATTCATCTTTTCTCCCATGTTTACCATTAGAAAACTGTGAACAGCTAGAACGGAAAAAGGCTTTTAAACACGGTGCAATTTGCTTAACGTTGTTTTGTCACTCCTGGAGTACCAAATATGCAGCAGGCTCCTTAGCAGTGAGAGTTTTCTCTGCTAGCCCGTGTGCATTTCAAAACATACAGCTTTCCTGTGTTACTTGTAATTTGAGACGCCAGTATTTAGTACAGAATTCCCTGTTTCAATGAACTTGGAATTCCTGGATACTATTTCAAAGCTGTCAGCATTCCAACCTGCATTTCAACTCAAATCTGAAGGAGACCTTTTAGTAGCCACGTTTAGCAGAGTGGTGGAGTTTTGAGGGGAGTAGTTCCCAGTGCAGTGCAGCTGAGGGGTTCTGGTCACCAGGCAGTGCAGCCTGCCAGAACAATCCATTCAGTCCCAAGGTTCATTCTGGAACTCTTTTTCCAGGGCCCCAGAGTCACAGGAAAAGCATGAACTATTGTGGATGTGCTGGTTGTGGATGGTGCTGCAAATCCTGCCCTCCCAGCTCTGGCAGCTGTGCTGCTGGGACCTTGGACTTCCAGTTTGCACAGTTTCCCTTTGCCAGGGACCTGAGACCAGCGTGGGTCATTGATGATGGGTCATTTCCCAGGGATGGGGCAGCACAAGGCCATGGGTTGCCTTCATAAAATCCCATCTTATTTTTTACCTTTCGAGTATGGATCCTTATTCTGAGCACAGGTCTTCGCTTTTGCAAGTAGAAAGGTCCAAACCAAAGCTCAGGGCCCAAAGTTTAGGAATTCCAGTTCACTTAACATATTTCCATTCTTCAGCTGTAAGCAATCCTTTTACATACTTTCAGCAGATTTTGTTTTAAATGCTCTCCATTAAGAGTTTCTGCTGAGTGCTACAACTTGCATACTCTGACAATCCCAGAGCAGTTTGCAAAAGAGGTAATGGCTGCATGTACTGCACACCTTGCTTTTTCTTGGGTATAGTGGTGACTCTGGAATCGTCAATATTTTTTATAGCTGAAAAAAGCAGTTTCCTTAGTTCAGTGTTCAGGGGTTTGACACATGGGTAAATTACTGAACACAGCAAGTCACCAGTGAGCGCCTGTGTGCATCCTTTTAGCCAAAATTGGCATTTTTTAAAAATTCAGTTTTACTGTGTGGCCCCAAATCTTTCTGTTTTCAGAGACAAAAGGTTTTTGTAATTTGTCGCAAGGCAAAACAGGCCTTAAACACCAAAGGTTAAGATTTGTGGGTTTGGAGGTGGCAGAAATTCAGGCTTTCACTTTGCTTAGTAATGTTGCTCACAGAAATCTTCTGATGAAAGAGTAGCTGATCAGAGGGCAGGAGAATGGCTTTGAAATCAAGTTGGTTCTTTTCAACACTCAGTGCTCAGCTGGTCCCAATTCCAGTGCTCAGGCACGTGGTACTGGTAGGTAAAGGTGAAGGTTTGCAATGGTGTGGAAGGTAAAGGTGAATCTTGGTTTTCTTACGCTGGAAATTTAGAACCAGTCATGTCATTTCTTGGCTGAAGGAAAACACCAATCCTAGATGCTTTCTCCTCACTCGCAGGGTCTGTAGGACTGTGGGGCTTCTTCCCACCCCCCTTTGCTGGGGTATCCTTTGTTAGATATGATTTATGTCGACGAGCAGCGTGTGATGTGTGTTCAGACTTTAGTAAGTCACGCGATTTATCAGTGCCAGCTCTGGGCTGGGGGAGGCCTCTGCAACCCGTGTGTGTCACCTCCATGAAAATATCCCTTTTGTCAACTCGAGAACTGGAAATCCTGCAGTCATCAATCCCTGGTTTTCAGTAGCATAAACGCCCCACATGCCGTTTATGGATAGAGACATTATTGCTTAGCATGAAATGCCATTTCAGTTTGAACTCTCTGACTAGTCTGCTAAGATAATGTTATTCTATGGTAGTTTTACCTTTCAAAGCTTTTTCTAAATATAAGCAGTTTTCCCCTAAAGCCTTTTTGTGGAAGTCAAAGGTCTGGATTGAAATGGCAAGAGTATAATAGAGTTTGGGCTGCAGATTATGAAAAGGCCAAATTTATAGTAGACAGAATTATATTTTACATGTCTCCAGCTTGCTTATTGTTTGTGTTTATGTGTATTGATACATACAAATTGAACTGATTTCTCTATAGATTTTACTGGTTTCTTTCACCTACTTTTTGTTATGTGCTACTAGGTGCTCTTAAGTCATATCTAGATAATACTTTGTGATGTCCTAAAAATAAATAATATTATTACGAGCTGACAGAAACTATTCAAATATTTCCCCTACTTTTCAGCTTGCTTATTTCATGTATTTTTTCAGAGTTTTACCCTAGGCCTATTCTTGAAAATAGTCCATGTGTACTGTTCTGAAGTTTGTTAGAAATGACCATGTCAGTGAAGTCAGGAATGGGAAAATTTATCATAGTTTGTCTAAACTTTTCTGCAGCAGGGGAGAAGATGAAAGAAACAGTAACTGAAGGTTATTTTCTTGGGTAAAATTTACAGTATCTCAAAGCATTCAGTATTTTGGAAGGATCCAGTACATATTGCCACCAATACTTGAATAATAAAATTGTACTCTTTTATAGGGAGCAATGTTGCTCAGACCCTTTGTTACTGCAGGCTGTATAAGTTTTAGTGTGACACGAGGGTCACTGAACACGAAATCCAGACTCTCCCAACAGATGTGCAGATCAGCTGGGTCTGCACAAAGCCACCTTTCCCTGTGCAGGCTGTGGTGAAGGAGGGCACCAGGGAAGGTCCTTAGGCACTTAGCCTAAAGCCATTTAGGACAAAGCAGTTCGTCCCTCTAAATCTCACCTTGACGGAATGGGTTTAAAATCAGCCCATGGCTGGGCAAAACTCGAGCTGAAAGTATTCTTGGGCACCTCTGAAGCTGTGAAGTTTGCTCTCTGTTCCCTGGCTGAAGGTCAGACGCAGCCTCCCGTGAGCCAGGGGTGGGGGGAAGGCAGGAGGCAGTGCAGATTTTTCACTTCCTCGTCCCTTAATGCAAGATCATCTGGATGTGACCATCCGTCCCTGCCTGCCCTTGGCAGTGGAGCCGGCGCCACTTCACGGTGCCTCTCTGGCACCATCAATCTGTTGTATGGGCTGGGATGCCATGCTAAGAAAACAAATAGCACCGGTGTCCAAGCCAAGGACTAACAGATGGGGCGAATTCTGCTGTCCTCTCACTAAATCTAGCTAGGAAATTGATAACCAGCTTTTCCAACTTAAACTGAAATAAGCGAGTCCCAGATCTGCGAAAGGAATTCCATGTACCACTTCACAGCACTTGCCTTAAGGTTGAGAGATTTCTCTTAATATTTTTTTTCCTTCCTCTACCCTTCAGATTGTATTTTTTAATGGGTGTTTTAATTCTTAACAGTCTGGACATCTTCTTTATGACCCAGCTATTGCTATTTCTTTTAAGAAAACGCAGTTTTATTTATACCCTTTGATTTCATTGAGCAAAAGCCCACATTCTGTGGTGCTCTCATCATTAAAGAAAAGTTTGTGTAGAACCCAGTATTGTAAATTTTATTTTCCTTAAGAAAAAAAAACCCAGCATCTGATTTAAGAGCAGTAAAAAATTTTGTAAGTTTTATTTATTTGTAAAGTGATAGCTGCTGTGATTGAAATTAAACATGGTATCATGCTGCTTCTGATTAATTCTAGAGCAGAGGAGCCAAAAAATAACTTGATTTTTCTGTAAATAGGCTAAATTAGCATCTGGTAAATAATAATAGTTGGAGGAATTGAAAAGAAAGACAAAAGTTTTATTTTCTACTCAATGAAATTACTTAGTCATTTTTTAAAAAATAACGTTTGAAGTTAAGGCTATGATTCACTGTTTTGCAGAATTGAGATGAATAATAGTTAATGCTAATTTAGCTTAGAAGCATTTTACTGTGGGGAAAGTAAATGTTATTATTCCTGCATTCCAGATGGCTAAATTGAGTTTCAGTAATGTATATATTTTACATTACCATAAAAAATGGATCTTAGGTCTGCTGGTTTTGAGTGTCTTTTGAGTAGTGTCAGGCTCTATATTCTGGTATTTAAAAGTAACATAATAACTAAATGTAAGGAAGAGCCCTGGGTTTCAGAAAGAAATCACAGCACAAGGTGGAAAAGTGTGATAGACAATTCGTGCCTATTGAGACAGCAAAGCATGACAGGCAATCCATGTCTGTTCCCAGGGAGCTCAGGAGGAGAGATCTGTGTGTGTGAGTGTTTGTGTGTGGATAATGAAGAGACTTCTTCACCAAGCACGGAATGATACCGTGGGCTGCACTTTACTCGCTTCCCAAAGAATCCTACACATTCACATCACACTTGGAGCAACGTTTTCACCTTGTTTTCCCTTATGGCAGGCAAAATCATTTGTTCTGGCTAACATCTCAACACCTTTACTTGAGAATAGTTAACATTTTGTAGTTATTTTATTGAAGAACATCAGTATATACTTTTTGGTTCTGATATTCTATTAAAACTTAATGAGGGTCAGCAGAAGTTTGGGGATCTGTGTGTCAGAGTGCTTTTCCCACTGTCCTGCTCTGCCTAGTCACTTGTTCCCAGCTCATTTGATTTTCCCAGGTCACTGTGCAAGGAGAGGGCTGTAGCCTTGAGTCTTACCAAAGCAATTAAAATCTTCCTCTCCTCTCTCAGGATCCGGGACTTGCTCCCCAAGCACAACCTCATCTATCCAGTTTTATTTCAGGACCCCAAGTTACTGTCCCTGTGGGACCACGTGTTGCTCCTCAGGCTGTTTTCTGGGAAATTCTGCAGCTAATGCTGCATCATTTTCCTTCTGCAAGCTGAGCAGAGGGGAAGCAGAAATCAGCACTGCCCAGCTCTGAGCTGGTTCTGCTGCAGGGAGCAAAGCCTGTGACTGTCAGTGAATTATTGCTGCCAGAATAGCAGGTGTGACACCCTTGGCCCACACCCCGTGTTAATTCACTTCTTACTATTGTTTTAGCTGAGGTATATCCTTTATGGGTATAAAGGAGCAATTTCTTCAGAGTAGGAGGGAAGCTGGGCCTCTTGAGGAACCTTTCAGTGCTATGCCTATTCTGAGAATAAATGACAAATACCAGGTTCTGGGGCCATCAATCCAGTGTCTTTTATTAGCAGAATGGTCAACTTAAAAAAATAAAGAGTTGAAGTGCAATCTAATGTGGCAGAAGCTGTAAAAATAATAAAATATTTTGCAATAATGCTGTAATCGGAAAGGAAGAAGACAAACTTTATTCTGCTTTCCATACAACTTGATGAAAAGAACTTTACAAAACAAGGACAGAGAACGGTGTGTTATTTCTGTTCTCTGGGGTTTTTTTGGAAGCAACAGCTCCCAACCCCATAGTAAAGCTTTCAAAGTTACTCTGCCGGAACAGTAATCTGCTTTTTCCCACCTTTGGTTTACTCATCTATCTTCTAATGCTGATACTCCACACTCCTCCTTTCAGTGCTGTCAGCTGCAGGAGTAGTTGTGTTTTGTTTGTGTTACTGTTAGTGGTGATAACGTGTTTTCTCATTTAAGAATCTGCAGGAATCTTCATTCTGATTCCAAGGAAAGCAATTTGTATGTTACTACTGGAAAAAAAATAATATTAGACCTTGAAAAAGAAAGATAAAATATAATGAGGCGTGAGTGTTCACAGTACCTGTTTGAGTGTGATGTCGACAACTGTCAACATTCCCAAATTGCTTTTAAAAATTTTAATTGTGGTTCTGTGGAGAAGACAGTGAACATTTTTATCTTGACAATGTGATCGTGATTTCCTCCAAATAACCTGATACAGATTAAACTGCAGAGACATTGCAAAGGTGCCTTAAATCACTTGTGTTTCCATGATACAGATTAATAAAACTAGATTTATTTTTCTTGATTGCTAGTGTTTGTAGAATTTTATTCACTTTTTGGATAGCTTTTTATTATTTGATTTCTCTGTGGAATTACTGTAAAAATTACATGTTTTCTTGTTGATGTATATGAATGGAAACACAGCTGGGTATGTCTTATTTTAGTGCTTTGAAGATTGCTCTTTAAGTGCTTGTGTTCTGGTGCCACAGCAAAGTTATGCAGCGTATTGTGCTGCTGAAAAATTCAATAGCTTCAATCTACAGCGTTTGTATGCCACTGCCTGAGCCTTTCTGCCAGTAGGTCGCATGTGCAAAGATAGTCAGAGTCCTCCTCCTTCCTCTCGTTCCTCATCCTCCCCAGGTTCCATATATTTTGTCAGTTGTCACCACAGCAGGTGTCTTATGGCAGACAGAGGCCCAAAAAATGTGAATGAAGTAGCACATAATTCAATGATTGATTTACAAAGCAGGCACTGAAGGGAAAAATGCTTCTCCCTCTGATACCAGCGGGCAACCACTAAATCATCAGCCTACACAAAAGTGTAGTACAGCCATCCACGAGGGAAATTTAAGGCAAGCTAAGGTGAGCAGCACGGCACGGCTGGAGGGTGGCCAAGCAGAGCCTGTTTCTGTGCCAGGAGCAATGCCAGGTTCTGGGGGCAGGGCCACACGCTGCCCTCCCCAGCACACCAGCTTTGCATCTCCGCCACAGCCACTGTCCCTCACAGTGCTTGTGTCAAGGAAACATCTCAGTAATGGCAAATTCATACTAGTCTTCTAGAAAAACAGGGGTTTCGTGCTTTATTGTGTCACTTTCTGCTGCCTCGGTCTCCAGGGTGCCAGTGCACTGGGGCAATGCTGCTGGGGCCGCTGAGAACTGTTCAGACTTTTGGCTGCAGCATTTGTCAGTGTTTCTGATGAACCCAACATGAGGACATTTAACAGGAGACATTGCTAAAATCGTGTTTTACGCACCTGCTGCATTGATATTTACATTTGCTGAACATTTGCGCTCCTTCCCAAGTTTATTATACGGGGTTTGGTTACACTTCTGGAGTGCCAGGGCCCATGTGTCTCCCGCTGTTCTTGGGGAATAGGGAGCCTTTGCCAGGGCTTGAGGCAGTGCAGAGAAACCTTCCTTGTGCCGGTGCCTTGCCAGGCAGGGGCTGAGCAATCTCGAGTAACAGCTGCAGGGCTTAACCCCGGATTTCTTACTTCAGTCTCATATCAGTGGGACACAGCCCTGGTGACTCTGTGCTCTCCCTTGGGTCACACAGCTGGCAGTGGCTGTGCCTTCCTGGGCACAGCTAAGCTGCTGCTTGGCTCCTACATGGGAAAGCTGGAGGCTGCTTTAGTGTAAACCAGTTTTCCACACAATATTAAGGATTAATTGCCATCTATCTAACACATGACTAGGGCTGGTGCAGACCAGCTCCTATGGTTTTCTTACAGTCCCTTTGCATTTTTCCATGAGGATTTGAGTTTCCTTTCCCTGTCCTGCAACGCGGGTGTTGAACTCCAGTTAGACAGCACCATTCTTGGCTCACACAATCACAGGATCATTAAGGTTGGAAAAGGTCTCCAAAATCATTGAGTCCAACCTCTAACCCAGCACTGCCTCGTCCCCACTAAACCAAGTCCCCAAGTGCCACATCCCCACTTCTTTAGTCCGCAAGGTGGGATGGTTTCATATTCAGGCATGGTGTGGGTGCGGGGCTCTGCTGGGCAGGGCTGGTCCCAGAGCATGGAGCTGGTGCTGTGAAGGGAGGGGGCAGTGCCACAGGGCACGTCCTTTCCTGCAGCTCACTTTGGGCACTGTGAGGGAAACCACTGGAAACCATGAAACATGTGACAGGTGGCCGTGGAACGCTTAAGCTACTGAGGGATACTTTTATTTTGGTATCTCCTGTAATGAAACCTTAATATCCTTGCCATTGAATTTACATGACAGATTTAGCAAATAGCCTAGAAAATGCTATCATTAATAATGGAATTCCGTAAGGACTGGGTGCAGATACAGGAAAATGTGCATTATGGCACCATTCAGCAAAATTTATTCTTGCAATTATGGCCCTCAGTGCTGGCACACCTATTCTTAAAAGTCAAGTCTGCATTTGTAGACTTCAGAGGCTTGTTTCCAGCATTCTCATATTGTAAGGGTTGCTAAGTTGCTAAGATACAGGCAGAAAGGTAAGTTTATTTAATACACTTTGTTGAATAAATTTTATAAAATATTACTGTGATCTGTGGTTCACTAGGTTATATCTGAGGCTTTGCTCAAGTGGAATTGTTATGAAAAATATGGACTTGAATCATGATTGCATTATTCCTCTTCCACACTGATATAGCTACATTGAAAATAATTGACTTAAACCAATGGGGCATGAAGAAGATGCAGGGACAAATTTGGCTCTGTTTCTTGAAATGAAATATGTGCCATTTTCTGTTCGGCATTTGCTGTACCTTAAGAAAAATCATAAGGCAAATTACATCAAATCACACTATTAAAGGAAACATTTTCTTGTTCTGTGCAGTTGAACAGATCTGAAACATTTATGTGTTCAGAATTTTCTCAAAAGCACACTTTTTATCCTTGCCCTGTATTTAAAAATTGATAACCAAGGGGAAAAGCTGTTGAGTTATAAAAACAGGGGTTTTTTTATTTTAATTGTGTCATCTCCTGCTAAAACATAATTGAACTCAAGGTTTGCATTTGCAAATGACCTTGACTAAAGTTTTGCAATTCAAAGAATTCATGTAATGACCTGGACTGTCTGGAATTTCAGAATCCCTTTATGGGGCAAAACCCACGTAGCTCCTAGTGAGGACCCTGTGTTTGAGAAAGTGACTCTTTCTGCCTCTCACAGGATGATTTTAGACTCTGTTTACAGAGAAAATCAATACGGGAAAGCAGTTTAGAGAGGCTGAATGATCTTAGGAGTCTTGTTCTTGCCTGTGGCTTGAAGAACCAGCTTGTAAACTCTCTGGGGTACCTGGCTCCCCAGTCTTCTGGAACCAGTAGCCCTTTACTGGCCACAGCTTTGGGAATAATCTTCACTCCATTGCTTTCTGCATATGGAGACTGGTTTATGTCACGAGGACGACATTGCTGGGTTTGTGGATGCTGCATCTCCCAAGCACTGAAATAGTCCCACAAGGGCAGAGATGGCTGGAGCACGTGTGCTTGGGCACAGAATTCCCTGGCTCACACCACTGTGCTGCCTTGGAAAGAATAAATAATGTATTTCTGCCTGTCGGTCCCCTTTGCTCCTTCCTCTCTTCTTTCTCCCTGAAGGGAGGCTGCAGGCTTAGGTTTTCTCCTTGATTCAAGTTTTTAAACTTCTTTTGAAATTTCTGAATGCAAGAGGAAGGAAAAGAATGAGAAAATGATTACATACTTTAAGGGCCTGAAGATGAAAATCCTCAATCTTAATTTCTCACCTTTAAGCCACTATTCATTTGCTTCTTGAGTCAACATTTTCCCAGAAGCATTAGTGACAAAAGCAGCTGCCTGTGTGGATGTCCCCTCATGTTCCTTGGGTCTCGTCCCAGTGGTGGTTACCCAGATGTGCATCACGTGCTGCCTTGGGAGAGAGACCGTTCACTGCACGTTTGAAGTACGATCACAAGTTGGTTGGAATATATGTTGTTCTTTCCAGCCAGTTCTTTACAGTTTATTCTTTAGGGATCTTTTAAAAGGCCAAATCACTGCCTTAGATCGCTATTCAGAGTAAGCTGCCTGACTGTATCTGACAGTGCCCTTCCTCAGATTCCCCTTTTCTGTCTCTCTCCCTCACCAAGCTGTATCTTCCTGTGAGTGTACTCAGGTAGGACAGCAGAATGAGGAGATGATAAAAATAATTAATCTCTTTAAGAATACTGAGCCCCAAGTAGGGTAGTTCCTCGTACAAATAGCATGGGTGCTGTTAAAACCCATGGGCAGGAGAAGCAGGCACTGGTTATCTGGTCCATCCTTGCTCCAGGTAGGGTTGTCTGTACAGACACAGGACAAGGAAATGGCAGAAGGACCACAACCACCTTGACAGAGTTCTTGCTTCTGGAGGGCTTTGACTGACAGGCTCTGCTTCCTCTGCCTGAGGCTCTGGCTCCTGGTTTCATACCCAGCCTGGTATGTCCCAGGAGCTTTTCAGCTTGCACCTGTCCGTCAGGCATATTTAGATGGACCGTGGCTGTGGAAAACTGCTGGATGGGGAATTTGCTCTTTTGCCTCTGCTTGCTGGAAGAAGAATTGGATGGCATTAAGAGGTTTCAAATGCTAGATGTTTGTTTCTGAGTTTCTTAATACGCCCTCTTATTAAGAGTTCATGTTCACCAAAGTCTGCTTTTTATCTCCACTCATATAGATGCTTGAAAATAAATGAAACTCAGTCATCAAATAAATGCTTCATTTTCACCTGACAAAAATATACATTATTTAAAAAATAATTTAAAATGGAGCTTCCCATTATTCCCAGTGCTATTGTGAGAACTGGGCTGAAAGCCATACAGTTCCTTCCTTGCCAAAATGGGGCATAACCAAGTTTGTTTAGCAAGCTTTTCATGAGAGTCAGTCCTTACACTGAAAGCTCCTATCCTGTCACCTGTTTTTAAATGCTTCAAATGTAGGAAGCCTGCTGCAGGTGGTATCAGTAGTTTTACTGATCTGAGGCCTTGGGCAAATTCATTTGAATTGCTTTGAAACTGCATATTCAAAATTCAATAAAATAAGAGGGTCTGATGGTGCAGCTGCAGCATATCCCCTCCAGCTGGGTTAGCTGAGATGTTTCAAGGCCCTGGACTAGCAAAGCCTGGGTGTGATGTACAGATTATACAGATAGCTGCCAGGGAAGAGGTTTTGGCAGGCTGGGTACAGCAATACCCCCTGCCAGCAGACTTGGGAGTGAGTAACAGTGGCTTTCGTGCTATGTGGAATCTTTTCCTGGCTTTCCTAGACAGAAATTTGTTGGTGCAATAGTGGCAGCAGGCCAGGGGGAGGGGATTGCCTCAAGGGTAAAGGGATGGAATGTAGGAAAAACAATAAACCCAGAAGCTCCAGTGGTTTTGAAAGCGACTGGCTATCCTGAGTGCCTTGGTCTGGCTCCAAAATGAACTGTTCTGTGGGCGGGTTTCGTTAAATTGCATTCAGAAATCATATTTGCCCTTGGGCAGATACCCTTGCTTTTATGCACACTAGGCAAGTCACGTGCACCAAAATGGAATTCACATGGTGCTTTAGTCAAAAAGCTAATGTCACTCATCATACCTTTTATGCATATCCAGTCCCTTGGTTCTTTATCCCCATTAAAATATGCAGAAGTGCTTTTTATTATTACATTGCCTGTAAAGTATGGAGAAATAGATATATAGGCCATGTAATTTATTGCAGTGTAGACTCTTCTCTGCATATGTATTCATCACATAAATTAAAATCATAGGCATAAACCATTTTGGTTGGTGGCTTCTGATTTCCTCAGATTTCTGCTGTTAGACAGTGGAAGTAATTCCTTTATGTGCCGTGCATCCACGCTTTCCAAATGACTCCTTCAGTAGCAGTACATGGCTTATCTTTGTAGCATTGTAATGCTGGTATCCTTGTGAGCATCACAGCGCTGGCACAACCAGCATAGTGCCTAAAGGTGAGATAATCACAGAATACACGCAGGGACGTTATTTGAGCACCATATCGTTGGACTGCACAGTATGTCCCTCGTTACTGAAAGGGCTACCATGAAATTTAATTTAGGATTTTACAGACACATTTTGAATTGGAAATCTCTGTAATAACTTTCCCTTTGCTCAGCCTTTTAACTGTGAAATTCAGTTGGGGAGTTTTGAAGCAGCAGGTAGTGTCTCAGCACTCTAGAGGGATTTCACCAGGATTCAGCTAAAGTGCTTGCAAGTGTCATTTCCATATTTAACTAATTTCAGTTTTTAATTAGCTCCATGTGAAAAATGAGAGTTCACACTGAGCTAAGCTGTCAGCATAGAGGCTTGTTTCCTTTCTAGCCTCTCAGGACAATTACGGCAGCATCCCCTGGTTTTTTCAATGAGAGTGCTTAGCCACTGCACGCTCCGTCCCTCCATTGTTCCCTGCCAGGAGCCGGGGAGTGTGTTGTGTCTAGCTTGCTAAAATGGAGAAGACAAGTTCTGACAGTATTTCAAATACGAAATTGGTTCAGTAAAGGTTCAAAGAACTTCAGAGGTCTGGCTCTGAAACGCGCAGCAGCAGCACGGAGCGCGTCGCTGCTCGGAGCTCCCTGGCACCGTGCGGGCGCTGACTGTTCCAGCGGTGTCTGATCCTTGCAGCACCATTCCTGCTGCACTGGGCAGCGCTGCCTTCCAGCCAGCCCAGGCAGGAAGCATGGCTTCTGCATGGCTTCTTCTTCTTCCATGGGCTTTCTGCAGCCCGGCCCTGAACAACGCAGGGCTGCAGAGGCCGTGCGTCCCCAAGGCCTGGGGGCCTCCAGGACACAAGAGCTGCCCTTGTGTAAAACTGCTCCATACAGGATAGGCACGGAACCTTGGTAATCCTGCGTCTCGGCCGACAGCTTACCTCTGAGGACCTGAATGCAAATGTCAAAATAGTTTTTGAGAACGAAGTGAGAGGTGCAGTTCATGTAAATTCTGCAAAGCCATGGGATGTGAGCAGATTTCTGAAATAATTTTATGAACTGATAGCAATCCCAAGTTACATTTATATGCCAGTCATATAATGACATTGTTATTGTTGAAAGAATGCAGTTATTAAATTTTAAAAATTATATTTAAATGGAAAAAATTGGTGTAGATGTTACCTCAGGGTTGTTTTTGAGTCGTGTTTATTTAAACGTGTCCTATATGGTGAGATTTTTTAAGATTTATGAACAGGTTTGATAGTGTCTTCATTTATATTTTGGTTTATATCCTAGCAAAATAGAGGTTGTGCGTATTTTATTCCTCACTAATTAGTACGGACAGCCGCTTCCAATAGGCAGAAGCAGATTTTTTCTATTAGACCATAAAATCAAATGCATCTTTTTCAAATCAAAGATGGATGAGGAAAAAAAAATTCAGCTGTGGCACTTTCTGGGTTCTTAATGTTTGTAGTGTTGTGAAAGCAGATGGTAAATACATTGTCAGATCCGGTGACACTGAGGAGTTCCTAGTCATTTTTCTTCTAAGATACTGAGGAGCTGCTTTGATACCTGCTTTCAAGCTGAAGCAAATTCTTGAAAGGGAAAAAAAAAGGAAAATAAATTTCGTAGTGAAGACTGAAGCTGAAATGCCAGATAGATTTTCAATACAATTTAGGTTTTGGGGTTTCTTTAAAATATAGCATTTACTGTTTCATCCATCAAAGAAAAAAGATATATAATCCTGGTTTGATTTCCAGCCAACCAGGTGTAACAAGAAGTAGTACTTGAGTGTTAGCAATGAAGTACCAGTGTGTAGTTCTAGCTACCATATATATATTGATTTTTGCCCCTTGTAGTGTGAGTTATCTTCTCTTCGAAGGATAATTCCTGGTTATTTTATTGATATTACTAGGTAAAGTTATTACATATATTAAAATTTATTGTATTAATTACTTAACATAACTCAGTTATGCCTTACAAAGTGCATGTAATTGAAGGCAGAGGTTTCTGAGGGTATGTAATCTAGCTTGTATTTTATTCTAGGATTCATTAATTAGTTGTTTACAGTGATGCATATGCTAATGCATTACGGCTCAAGTCCAATTCACCCTGCAGTTTAAACCATTGACTTCAGAGGGTAGAGTTTTTGATGGCTTGCATTGCTGTTGCCTGTAGAAAACACTGTTTTTTCAGGCATTGTTATGATACTCGCAGTCTCAAGTACTCAAACTATATAGAGGAGTTCTGAAGTGAAGCTCTCTCCACTGAACTCAGTGACAAATTTGACCTTGATTACAATGGGCCTTGATTTTAACCAGCTCCAAATGGGCTGATGATGAGCATTCTGCATTGTGACCTCAGACAGTGCAGGTGGCTCCTGCAGCATTTCGTATGCAAGACAGAAAGCTTCATTAAAGTGATCCGGTATCAGATGCTCTGTACATTAAACTGACATCATTTTTGTGTTGTGGACAGCAGCTCCATCTGTAGCAGTGATTTCTGCAATCTCTGCAGTGATTAGTTTTTTTACATCTAGAAGATCAAACTGAGCTAGTCGTAAAACCCCATCTTCTAAAAGGCAATTTGAGACATAAGAGATAAAGAAAATTAATACACATATTAATTTTTAAGTGTATAGTATGATGTTGCTTAGATTAATCAGGATGTAGGTGTCCAAATTAAATACAAATGTTTTCCATTATTCATGGTGCACAGTGCTTGAAGTGGACTTAGGCAGACTGGTGTCTCTTGGGACCTGAGATGCAGAGGCAAGCTCTTGGTGCTGCATTGGCTGATGAAACTGGGTAACAGATGTTTTGGTGATGCAACTCATAATCATATATGAACACACACACACAGAGGAATTCCTTGTGAAATGTCTATTGCTGCAGTCTGAAAACTTGCAATTCTGGCACTTCAGAATAAAGCAGTGATCCAAAATGAAAATCTGGCACCATGAAACCCTTCATTGATTTCTCGTGTACTTCCATATTGGTGTGATCACACAGAAATCCTGTCCTCACTTGCAGCTTGTACTCCCTTACCAGCTCTACAATTCTAGATGACAAGGCACAGATGCAGGAGGGCCAGCTTTTAGTCTCTGAAAGCTCTAAGATTTTACTATAAAACTTGTTTTTCCTGTGAAGGTGATATGAGAAATCTTCAGAATAAGACAGGTAAAAGATTAAAAATAGTTATAGTAAACCCATTATGGGAAATGATTAACAGCAGTAATGTAAGGACATGGGAAAAAAATTCTCAAAAATATAACTAAAAGTCCAATTTGATAATCGCTTATTTCTTTCAAAATTACCTCTAGAAAACCAAGCTGCACAAAGGAATATGAGCTACAAGGCTGTAACTGATTGACTATATAAGATACTTATCAAATCTGTACATTTTATTTTCATAGGTTCATATTTCTGGCTCAGTAGTAGTGTTCTAAATCACGATGCATTAAAAGTGTCAGCCGTTCAAGGCTTATAGAAAGTCTCAATCTGCACAGATGCTAAATATAATCTGTACCTTCATGTCAGTATCAAGATATGATTTAGGCCAGGTTTATATATACACCTTTTGAAGCACATTTTGAAAGAAATATAAACAGCTGATAGTGTTGAAAATGAATGAGAAGTTTTGGGAGAAGAAATCATATTTGCTTTTCATCTTTGGATTTATTTCTTTTTTGTAATGAACTTTTAACTCCAATAATTACTTCGCATAGAGAGTAAAACCTTAAACTTTTTCATTCATGCAGTGTTTTAAATTGTGATTTTATCAGGTGATTAAATTAAGCTATTCTGTATCATTTCTATTAGGGAAGAATATACTTTATCTTTAGAAAATACACTTTTTTTGTACTGTGGACAGAAATTTGGCCATTCATAATAATCCAGTTTCACTTCATTTAGTGTATGTAAAGGAGTAATAAAGGTAAAAACTATTTTCTTATCGGTGTGGCAAACAGAGGTTGAGTCAAGGTCTGAATGCTTTGGAACAGTAAGATTACGAAAATCTTGTTCAACATGTTTGTAGAAATTAGGGCAGTTGCAGTTTCAGAAGATGAACGTAGTTGAATAAATGTTTGATGTGATATCCCTTAGGTTTATGATCAGTATTGAAGGTAAAGCCATTATTTTAATTCTTGTAAGTTCAGGCCTCAGTGATCTTCAAGAGTCAGTTTGTGTCTATATTCCTTGAAACACCAGTTTCAAGTCTCATCTACGTTCTTCCTCCTCTTGGAAACAGAATAAAGACAAGCTGGGTACTTTATTCATGATAATAGTGTCTTTTAGGTGTGAAATTAAAATTGGATTCAATTTGCTTTGTATTAACATTGAATGCTCACAATCACTCAAAAATGAGCAAAATTAAGAGCATCCCTTTCTGCTCTTCTAAGCTTGCTTCAAAAGTGGCAGTGTTTGGCAACACTGGTGAAGTGGATATTGTATAATGTGATCTGGGATCCTCCAGGCTGAAAAATGCTGTATTGGGTAAATAAAAATACATGCACTTTTCTTATTAGTTACAGCCATCTAGTTCAGATGCAAGACCAAAAAGATTGCAGCCTTGACTCTTGAAATTGCCATAAGAAGTGAGTTCACATTACACAGTCTCAGGAACTGATTAATTGTGTGCCAGTTCTCTATGCTCTGTACAATCTAAGGCCTGTCATGAGAATAAATGAGTAGTGCACTGTATTCTGCTTCTCTTTTAAGGTCTTTGTCATGAGATTCCAGATTCTGAAGGCAGCATGCAATGCTGTTACCCTTCTCGTGACAAAAAGATTGCTCAAAGTGGCACAAAATCAAAACATTTCAGTAAAGAGGACTGAGAAGAGCAAAGTCGAGGCCTGAGCCAGGGATCCTTTCTATCCCATCACGGTGGTGACTGGGGAACAAACACCACCCAAGGTACAGCTCGTGTTCCTGGGCTGGAGCTCTGCTTGCCTGGCGTTATCCTGGAAACTGGGCACCAGCATCCTCCCCCTCTCCCTGCCCCCAAAGTAGCTGCGAGTGTGTGTAAGCTTTTCAACTATTTTTGGAAGTAGAAAAACTGAAGATGGAAATAGAGGAATGAACTTTCAAAGCATTGCATGGCAGATAAGCACACAAATCACATTACTCCTAATGGGATTTGTGGGTATATCTTTCATGCTGTGCTTTGAAAATCCATTCCATTCAGTTTATTGACATGCACAGGGAAAGAAATCAGTCAGCTTGCGGGGGGGGGTGATCAATTTAAAAAAAAAAAAAATACTTTTTTTGGGTCCCCCTATTTCTTCTGTGTGAACCCAGTGACAGTGAAGCATCTTATAGCCCTTCTTGCATCTCCTTTTCAATCTTTAATAACATTTATTCAAAAGAAAGCAATTAATTCCTAGCAGAAGTTTTGCTGCTGCTGACAACAATACGCTCACTCATAGATCCTTTATGGTATTTCTATAAAACGTTTCTTGGCTGGATGCTTTAAAGCAAACATCTTGTTCTAAACAGTTTATTGTCTAAAAGAGTTTACATGCTGAGGGTGAAATTATGCCTAAGGATTTCTTTCTGATGTTTAAGATTGTGTGAAGTCAGCTCTCCTTTCCATTGTGTTTTCCAAGGCCCAGTGTGTCCTGCGTTTCTCTGGTGAGCAGAGGGAGCATGGCTGACACTGAGCTCATCCCTCTGCCACAACTAGAACTGTCCAAAGCTGAGGGTCTGCCTCCTTTCCCTTGGTTCATGGCCCAGAAATTTAGGTGCTGGAATTCACGTTTCCTGTGTCCGTGTTTATAGGAAGGCTCTGGGTGAGAGAAGCCCAGAGCTGGATTCTCTCTGCAGCAGCGAGGAGGCCAGCAGGAATGATAGCCTGAGACTGCTTACACTGATGATTTCATAAACCTCCTGGGTAAACAGTCCTCATGGCTTTCGTCCTGAACCCAGAAAATACATTGTCTATTTCAAAAGTTACAAAATGATGTTGTTGTTGTTGTTATTGTAAGTATAAAACTATGGCAGAGCTCAGGCATAATTAACAAGCGTATAAACCTGTGGCTGGGTAACATATAGAAGCTTGTATGTGGATAACAATATGAGCTTAATTCAGTTGATAGAGAAGTGGAAAAAAAGCATGCAACAAGATATAAAAATACTCGGCAGTGCCATTATAGTTAATGGAATTTTCCATTTTCAGCATTGTAAACTACAAAAAGTGACTCTGAGAAGTGAGAGGTCTTGTTCAATGTTATGGGCAGGATAAATAAGACAGCAAAATGGTTCTTTATTGTGCTCTCTAGGTCTAATACAGGCAGGCCTATTGTTTTATTGAAAATGGTGGGATTTGTAAATTCTTGAAGTTGTGGATTTCGATAATGTTTTATATGGAGTTCCCAAATGAACTTTTAATTTAAATTTATTAGGAAAACGTAGTGCATAGCAAATAGCATACTGATGACTAAGATGAATAGCTGAGAATGAATGACCTTGAAAGTAAGCCATCTATTTGTTGTTGAGCTTCAATGGTCACAGTCAATAAGCAGGACTTTTTGCACATATTTCACAAAAGAAGTATTACATTTAGATCAAGTGATCTATTTTTGAAATGCTACTTTAGCCTTGCCTACAAACAATTGAATGGCCACAAATAGAAGAGGCAATATAATCAGGAATACATCCAAATGTTTTATATGAGCTCTGTAGGATTCTTAGTCATTAATATTAAAACACAAGTTCATAAATACCCTAAATACTGGTAGTCCAGAGAATTATGTATTTTTTTAGCTGATCTTTGATCTCTGCTGTCAACCCTGTAAAAGTTAAATCCTTATCTGCTGTGTCCCTGAGATCTCCAACGAGATATTTTGAAAATGCATGTCTCATAATTATAACTGACTCTGCTGTGCTATTAATTAGAGTATTTACCATTGTACTGATGAATAGCTACACTGGGTTGAGACACCTGCACAAACGTGGTGGCACATCAGCAATTGCCATTTATCTACTGCATTCTCTGCCTAAAAGTCATGCTACTTCTAGGAAATGCTGTATGGCATAAAAATCCCAGGGTTTGCCTGTGACATGTCCTACCAAATATTCCCTGGATTGCTAGGCCTGGTGGATAGGTAGGGACCTGCTGTGGTGCTGTGTAGGGGATAAGCCTGTATCAAACACTTGAAGAAACACTAGGACTAGTGGATACGCTCTGGAGTGTTGTGTGTGTAGGAGCAGCTGTGCTGGGTTAGACACAAATTATCCGTTCATTTGTCTCCAGCACCCAAAAATGGTTATCTTGTAAGAAGGACAAATCATGTGTGTACTTTTCCCTACTCATCCTGCAACCTCTGGTCATTCTGTGTCTTTTCTGAGAGGAGGGGTGGTAGCATAACAATATCCCTTGCTTTGTTTACCCTTCCCATAATGATTCAATGTTTACTTATTTGAAATTATCATCTAGCCCAAAATTTTCCTTCTGTTTGATAATAGTCAGCTCAGAAGTCATTGCTTTACACATGGAGTTAAAATTACTCCTCTCCAGCATACGTTATTTTACAGGTTTGAATTTCATCTGCCAATTTCTGGCCCAGTTGCTCAGTTATTTTATGTCCTTGTGCAGTTCCCGGTCAGGCCTCTTCTTGAATAATGCATTAGCAGCAGCAGACTGTGCCCCCTTCCCTGCATGGCTTGTTTTCCATTTGGAATTCTATAATATATATGATAGGTTTGGACTTTTTAAAACAGTACTTTAATCTTTCCTGTAGATAATACATCAAAAGTGGCAGATGTCCACCCAGCAAGCCATGTGGCTTTTGTTTTGTTTTAGAACAAGGCGTAGGAATGTGATCAGTTTTTGTGACATCTCTTGAATGCCCTCAGGAGAACTCTGGCATCCTTGTCACAGTCACATGAGGTATTCAAGGAAGAATAGAATGTTCTGACAGTTCTGAATTTTAGGAGAGACATCACTGTTTCTCTAGCAAGGAGAGGTGCTACTTGCTCACGTTGTTTATTTCAAGACTGCTCCTTTTAAGTAGTAATACTCATATCCTTTGGTAATGGTATTTCAAGCACTTCAATATATGTTTAACAGGTGGATTGCAGATTAGAGCTCCTGGAGACACTGTCCCTTTCTGCCACTAGCAGAATAAGAACGGGCATTCGTGTAATTGTGAGCTTCCTCTGACACACTTCCTCAGCCCTTGTCAAGGACTCCTATCCCGTCCCAGCTTCATCCTGGCAGTGCTTGTACTGCTCCTGCTGCAAACGTGGCTCAAGGCTGGCCAACAAAATTATTGAGCAGAGGGTGGTGCCAGCCTCTGTAAATCACCTGTGATTGACTGAAACCCTTGTCTGGCATATTTGTTGCCAAGTCCAGGTTTTGTGGGAGAGGACTTTCCCAGACTGTCCCCAGTGGTGACATACCTTGTACATAAACAAACGCTTGCAGCACTGCCCGTCCGACAAAGCCTCCCTGTCCTCTGTGTTCAGTGCCTGTTAATTGTAAGACATGTTAGCAAAGCCTGGATCCCAAATGAGGTTTAGTTCAGTACATTCTGATTGTTTGTCCGTTTGTGAACTGTCTTTCAACCTCTTCAGATGTGAGAGGAGCTGGGGAAGGCTTCTTGCTTCCCTTGTTACAGCGGCCAAGAATCCGTGCTCCTCAGCAGAGCCCTGAAAGCGCTGGTTAGAAACTGCGGAGTGTTTGCAGCACTGTGCAAGTTTTTGCTGGGTAGTTCTCCCATTGCTCTTTCCTGACTTCCAGCCCCCTGCTATTCCTTTCTCGGGCATCTCTTGAGGAGAGTTTGTCAGCTGTGATGGATTGTGCATTCATTCTGTAATGGGGGCAAGTAATCACTGGGGAATAGGCCTAATGCACTCGTTTCCCTTGTGACTTGGGCTGAACTTGAACCTCTTTCTCCAGAGGAACAGTAGAACTTTAAATTACTATGTTTCTAGTCTTTTAAGTAACTCTTATTTTATGAATAACAATTGAGATCAGTAAGATCAATTTCTGGTATTTCTCAAGTTCTTCTGCATGATCAAGAAGTAGTAACTAATAAAGGACCATGAGTCTCAGCTTAGTAACATTTAATACAAGTAAGCATGCAATGATGTTTAATTATTTTTTAATTTTTGGGGGAATAAATTTATTCTTTTCAGGTTGTTTGGGTACCCATCTTATATGCACCCAGAAGTGCAAAACACTAAATATCTTCTGTTTCATACAAATATTGTGGTGCATTAAAACAATGTTCAGACCATATGAAATAAAAAAAATAGAAGCGCAGATAGGTCTTTGAATACAGATACTATGAAATTAACATTATGCTAAGATTTATTAGGTGCAAACCTTTTGTTTCATCATGTCTGTGATTCATTAGACCTGGCTTGGAAATTGATTTGATGTTGCTGAAAACCACCTAATAAGTAACAAGAGTTGCATCATTGTTCACTTCATGAGTGGATGGAAAGGAAACTTTGAACACTTCTGCTCCTATAACACAATGGCCTTCGAACAGCAAATGTGCTTTTAGTGTTTATTTGTTCATGTTGTCCGTGACATAATGGAGTGATTTCTTGTTCATATGAAAAGAGGTTGGCCTGCTCCAGACAAACACTGGATATATCCTGACAAAGTGAAGTTGTGGTTTGATGGGTTCATTGTGGATGACAATAATTCAGGGATTAGTAAACATGACAAGCTGGAAATTAAACTATGGAAACATTCTTAATTCTGTTCACTTGTATAATCTTCCCATCTTTTTTAGTTCCTTGAGGAATAGTGACTTTTCCAACAAGCAAGCAGTGTGTATTTTCCAGACCCTAACTCGGAAGATGCAGAAGGAATAGGGAAAATGATGGCTCATTAGTCTGCACATTTCTCCCTTTAAGAAAGAATAGCATCAAGTAAAGAGATAAGGGAAAAGCCTCATTCTGCTCTGCCAATTGGCAGACACTGAGTTGTGCTACAGGGAGATTTCCAGCTCACAGAGACACCAGAGGTCTCTCCTTTTAAAAGAACAAGGTCAAGAGTGACAGGAGCACAAAGACAAGACAGAGAGCTTCCTGAGCTTGGAAACCATTGTCCTTTAGACCAAACTCTGAATGGAGTGGGCAGTGGGGTCATGGCCAGAATGAGAGAAGACTAGTGAAAGAGGAATGTGAGGACACTACTGAGTTTAGAGAATTTCAAGATAATTTGCATGTAAGTTTTATCAATTTTCTGTGGATTTGTGTACCTTTTGGGACTTCTTAAAATAATATATGATTCACTCTAGCAACCTTTATCTTATGTAAGTCTTAGACTGACCCTTGGCACCTCTGCCACCTGGAGCAATGAACTAGGTCTCTGCTTTTGTTCTTGCTGGGCATGCAGGTCTAGCTTCCAGGTGCTTTCACTCTCTCTGTGTGTATGGTGTTAGAGCAGGAGTGAGAGGTTGATTATTATTTTTTACCTAAACCTCAAAGATTTTACTTCAAAATTTATTGTTTCTGAATTCTCATGGTTTACAGAATATAAATACACTATTCTGAGTTGCTAGATGTTAGTGTTAAATGAACCATATAAATTGTGACAAGCTCAGTGTTTGAAAATCAAGTATCAAAGAGAAGAACTTTGAAAATATGCTTAAATGTTGAGGGAGAAAAAAGCAAACGCACAAAAATAATACCTATAAGTGCTCTTTAAAATATAAATATTTGTGGATATACAAATATATATATTTGTGGATACACAAATTGTTGTTGGGAAAAAAGCAAAGTCAGTTTCAAAACAGAAAAGAAAAACAGAAAAAAACAGCAAACAGGCACAAATTCACTAGCCCAAATTTCTCCTCTGAGACATGTGCACTCAACTTCTGAGTGGATCCCCACATTTCTAATTAAACGGGCTTCTACTTACTCCTTTGCTGGAGGCATTTTGTTTGATTAACAGAACAAAAGGTTAATCATATAAATTTGCCATCGCACAGCGTTGTGAAGCAGCAGAGAGAAGGGATCTCCTTGTTCCCCTGCTCGGCTGCCAGTCAGCTGTGCTCCATGCGCTGCCAGCACAGCTTTCCCCTCAGGCCCCTGTGACACACTTTTCTTGACTCATTCTTGGTAGAAGGTGAACGTTCCTCGTGTTTGTGACTGCAGCTGTCTGAGTGGAAGTTTTTAGATCACCTCATGGATGTGTGAGCTGCGCAGGAGATTCTCAGTCTCCGTGAGGGATGGAGCAGACATGCAAATCCCTGCCCCATTAGGAAGAAGCTCTAATTGCTCCTACCTAACGTGCATCTATGATTAAAACACAGAGCAGTGAAGTTATTAATGAAACCATGGTGTGCTTGGAAGCAGATGGATCACAGGTTTTTTTAATACCATGTTAATAAGATCTTTTATAATTCCTTGTCTGAATTTACCTGGTAATTATAAGGTAGCAACTATAATTCTCTTGGACAGACTATTAGTTATGATTTCTTTTTCTCTTTGTTGTAAGGACTGGTTCACACTTGAAGCAGCAGGCTTTCATCTCTGCAGGTGACCTACATTTATGATTACGCTTGCAATAACATTAAAAAAATGGCAACTTTGAATAGACACGTGAAGAGTATAAAACACAAAAGTCTAATTCTCCTCTGTGACTTGATTTCATTTTGGGGCTTTGAAATTCACTTAATCTTTTTGCACTCTTGGCTGTTGGGGCTGGTCCAGCTGAATCTGGTGCCTGTGCAGGGTGTGGGAGTTGCTGACAGCACAAACACGCCCTGAGCTGCTCCTCTGCTGTCCCAGCCCCAGCACAGCTGGCTCTGCTCAGTGGGGACAGTTGGGATAAGCTGCAGCTTGGTGGGGTTTGAGCTTTGTGGATGATTTTTCAATTCAATTTGCCGTACTGGAAAAAAAAAAAAAAAAAAAGGTTAGGCTGGAAAAGCCTTTTAACATGTTTGTTTTGGCAAGACAAAAAAATTGTAATTGAATAAATCATTTGATCCCACATAAATTTTTTGTATATTTTCCGAGGATTCCTAAACATTCTGTAGAAGTAAATTTTGAGTAGTTTCTTTGCAAAACATCCTTTTCAGGCTCATGTCCGGTATTTAACATACCAGAGGCTTTAATGGGTTTTTGTTTGTTTGTTTTTGTGAGGTATTTTGACGTAATAGAAACAAAATTTGAAAATTCAGCATGAAATTGAAATGTGGCAACTGCCCTCTTCACACAAAATGTTTCCTGATTTTAGTTCCTCTTCTTAGACATCTGCTTAGTCCATAGGATGTCCAGGGGAAGATGGTGTTAGGAAAGCTGTCTGGCTCCCCAGCTGCTTTTGTAAACAATACAGAGGTTAAACTCTGCATAGACTGTGTGCTGAGAGATTTCCAGGGGTTGGGATAGATGGATTCTGGGGGTGGGGGGTGCTTTTTGTTTTCTTGGGGCTTAGGAATACACATATGAATCGGTCACATCTAAATGGATCCCCTGCATTCAGAGATTATCTGAGTGGTGGCTCAAGCACTGTAAATGGCAGTTTCTGTGAGAAGTGTTTTGCCTCTCCTATCCCTAACATTTACTCTTTGAACATTTAGTGTGTGACCACTGCTGGCTGTTTGTGACCACTAGAATCACTTGGAACTGGATGCAAAATCTCTAATAATCTCGTGCGGATCGCACTGCAGAAGAGAACAATTCTAAGGGTGCCCTTAATCATATTATTTTCCTGCCCTCAAATTGACAGTGAATCCTCACAAACACCTTTTGACATAACTGGAAACACTATTCTCTATGGTATATAGATTTACACACCATCTGTGTAAGATGGAAAATGTAAAGAAAGGGGAAAAAGCAACTTGGTGGGCTTTATCCCTCACCACTGCTCTGTATTGTGAGAGTGCATGGGAATAATGTGATGAGAGTATGGAGATGTATGCAGGTAGCTGTGTTTATACAAGGTGAAGATGCACATAAATCCACTGGCTGAATGATTCAGACCTGTCAAGTCTCATGCATTATGCACAGGACTTATTCAATTAGCCCTGCCACTGTGCCCATAACTCAGGCACTTGTGCGGGGCGTGCCTTGGCCTTGCTCCCACTCCTCAGCTCGAGTTCCAGGTGCAGCTGCACAGCCTCTGACGTGGCCACACGGAGCTGCCTCCGGCACAGGGATGGCAGGAGAGGCCATGGCTGCGAGCAGGCAAACCTTCCCTGCCCAGGACTGTGCAGGGCTTGGGGCCCTGAGGTCAAAAAACTGTGAGGTGAAAGGAGGTGAAAGGACTGACAAAGCCCTGGGTTTGTCAGGGAAGCTCAATCTACAAAATGAAGACAGAGGCTCTATAATGGCTTCAAACTGAAAGAGACTAGGTTTAGGTTGGGTGTTAGGAAGAAATTCATCCCTGTGAGAGTGGTGAGGCCCTGGCACAGGTTGCTCAGAGGAACTGGGGATGCCCCAGCCCTGGAAGTGTTCAAGGTGAGGCTGGACAAGGCTTGGAGCAACCTGGTCTAGTGAAAGGTGTCCCTGCCCGTGGCAGAGCGTCAGAAGTGAATGATCGTTCAGGTTGTTTTCAACCCAAACCATTCTGCGATTCCGTTATTCTAATATATTGATTTAAATAAGTTGTACTAAACACAAAATAATTGCCTTACCGAGTCACTACTTTACATAGGGCTAAAGCCAATTTTATAATCAACATATAGATTACCACCTATAATTAAACTCGGAGCTGGTGCTTGCAGCAAGTGTTTTGTTTCCCGAGATGTGTCCCCTGCACCGTGTGAGTCGGGAACGTGGTGCGTGGTGCCCGGATCTGCCCAGAACGCTTGTTGTGAGCATTTTGCCTTTTGTATTCCAGTGCCAGACAGATGTGCGTGAGTCACCAGGGCTCGCTTTTGTTTATTTGGCGTTTTGCGGTGGGAGGGTGTTTTGTTGTCGCTTGTTGCCGTTTCTTTTAGCACATCCCCATCCCTCCGAGCCGAGTGGCTTTAGGGCTGTTCCCCTGAGCCGCCCGGGTGTCAGTAGCCGCGCTGACCGCTGTCTGTCTCCCCTGTGTCCGCAGCGATGCATCTCCTGGGGCTGAACTGGCAGCTGCAGCCGGCCGAGGCTCCGACCTTCAACAACGGGCTGCGCCCGGCGCGCCCGCCCGCCGACGACGGCCCGCCCGCGCCCCCTG
>VZRQ01000110.1:1157702-1276779 GCA_013397975.1 Machaerirhynchus nigripectus | reverse complement strand
GCTCGCAGAAATGTGCTGTGTTTACTGGCTACGTGTCCTTTTTCCAGGTAGAGCTTAGAGATCTCAAAGAAGGAGGAAGCTGAGGGAGCTGGGGCTGTTCAGCTTCGAGAGGTGACAGAGGCACCTCATTAATTGTAGAAGTATCTGCAGGGAGGGGGCAGAACACGGACCGGCCTCTCCTCGGTGCCAGTAGAACAGGAGGCTACGGGAAGGTGATGCCCAGAAAGCTCCACCTGAACATGAGGCAGAATTTCTTTCCTGTGCCTTGACTGAGCACTGGATCGTATTGCCCAGAGAGGGCGTGGAGTCTCTCTCACTGGGGATATTCCAGAACCTTCAGGACACAATGCTGTGCCCTGTGCTCTGGGATGACCCTGCTGGAGCAGGGGGGTTGGACCAGATGACCCACTGTGATCCTTTTCAACCTGACCCATTCTGGGATTCTGTGAAAATCTTGATTTAGTAGAAATGCATTGTAGTGCTTGAGAGAAGGCAAGAACTGGCTTGCAGCCAGGACCACATCGCTGGTTCTTCTCTCTCAGTGAATTCTAATAGCAAGCGCCAGGGACAGCAGAATCTGACCCATGGTAAACAGTCTGTCCTGTGATATTAATGTGAGAAATCCAGACAACAAATGGTTTCTTTTTCTCTTTAAAAAAACTGTGTTCAATGGAGGTTGACAAAGACATGGCAATAGAAAAAAAGAATAAGTAAAACCTAGAACCAGAAATACTTTCTTAAACTGAGAAAACATGTTAAAAACACAGAGAATGTATATGTCCCAAAAAGGATTTTAATCATTTAAGTTGAATGCTTTTTACTGGTGAGGTTCAGCGGTTTTCTTTGCTTCATCACAATAAAGTCTTCTCTCTTTATTTCAGCAATTATGGGGAGAAGGCAGAACAGAATGTTACAATTAGACAAAGCACCTCCCACGTTTTAGTGTGCTGGAATGGTGGGATGATGTGGCTGGAACAGGAGAAGTCTGAGCACTTGATTTTTGTCAGCTGAATAGTTCTGCTCAGAGGCTGAGCATTGTCTTGCTCTCAGGACCTGTAGCTCATGTTAAACTTGGTAATTGCCAAAGCAAGTGTTAGAAGCAAATGCTGACGCAGGATGCTTGTATTGGGAAAACAATCAGTTAAAATAGAGCTGGGAAAGGAAACTGACTTGTTCTTTCATGAGCTTGATCATTGCATGGATTTGCATCTGTTTTCAATAAATGGTGCTGCTGCTGCACTTCATCTTCTCCATGTTTTCCATTGAGGGTCTAGTTTTGACTTCCTCCTTGTCATGAAATCCTACACCATGGTGGTGCCAAAAACCTGAAGATTTTTAGACAAGTGTTCATTGGTTTGGCTTTCGTCTCTGACTGGCTGTAGGTCAAAGTGGATGAACAGCACATCCCTAAGTGCAAGGCAGAATGTTTGTACTGGTGCTGAACTGCCTCCAGGTTGTGCACAGGTGAGAGACCCGATGGTTTTGGGCAGGAACCTGAAGAGCTCAGGTCGGCAATTACAGTCATTTAGCTGACAGCTGCAGGGATTTAACACCTTTTCCAATACCCTCCCTACAGCTTTTTGTTGCCATCTCTGTGTAAATATAGGGCAGCAGGACTGTTGGAGTGTGCTCATCTGCCTAGGGCACTTCAGTGCGAATTCTGGTAGTTGATCTCAGCCCCATTCTAATTAGCTTTGCACATTTGAAGAGGCTGAGATGCTGTTTTGGGAGTGGTAACCTCCTGTAGAGGAGAAAAGGAGACAGAACTGCTGGTTAAATCTCAAATTGCTGCAGTTAGCTTTCCTCAGAGCATGCTGGAAAAGTTTACTTGTTCTTCTGACATTTTGTAGAAGGTTGCTGAAATGCTGATAACGTGGGGGAAGGAGGAAGAACAATATTTAGGCAAGTAATCTTCCACAGTGGAATAAAATGAATGACAGGTTTGGATGAACACGAGGAATATCGAAAAGACAAATTCTTAGAGCAGGGAAGGGTGAAAAGTTTTTCTACCTCACCTTTCTTTTTATTATGTCCAAGTTAATATTGCTATCCCAGCAGTTTTTAGGAAAGCCTCTGACAGCTTTTAACACAACAACCATTTCAGAGCTCTGGCTGTGGAGAGTGACCTTTCTATAATTGACACAACTCAGGATGAAGCCATTCTTTTCAAAACATGGGTCTCCCAAAGAAACCTTTAACCCCTAGTCTGAGAAGGGCCACTTAAACACAAGCTGTGCCTACTCAGCAAGCAAAGCATTTTAAAGTAGAGCAATTTGAAAGGAGGGAGAAAAAAAAAAAAAAGGCAGGTATTCAATTTGATGTGCCTTTTCCTTATTAAGAGACTAAATTCTTGCAGGAAATAATAAAACTGCAGTTTAAAAGGAATGTAAATTACTTTATTACTGCATTTTCCTATCTGAATGAAAACAAAATTCACTATTAAGATAACACAGTTTCAGGTTTTTTGTAATTACACACTACATCTCACTAATGCTGGGTATGTCTGAAAGGAGGAGGCAAGTGCAATCAGCAGAAAAATCCTCAGTGCTGCTGTAAAACTGCAAGTGAAGTCCACCATGCTGTGAAAGTTGTGTTGAACTAGGGATTTAAATTAGGAGACAAAAATTCCTTTCTTAATACAAATCATAAGGCAGTATCCCTTGATAGTGCATAAAACTCCAAAAATTGATACGGCCTTGGAATTTCTACAGGGATGAGATAGATTGTAATGACATTTAAAAGCTTTCTGAAAGTGAAGCCCATTTATCTCTCACATATCTCTTGCACAAGGATAATGTTAGAATTTTGGTGTAATAAATCTAAATTAAGGGGGAAAGTGGGGAAAAAAAAGAGGCACGTTTGGGAATAATTGCTTCTTTACAAAGAAGTGAAATAGATGACCTTATGGGATTTATCTGTGCCTAAATTCTGTTAATCTATGCCAAAAGTTTTCTACATTTAAAATTGTGTGGTAGGCTAGACACACATTTCCATAAAATCTGTGACTGTGTGCTGTTTCCTTTCTAATTGACAGAATATACCATAAATTCAACTTTAATCATTTCAGAGGACACTTAAGATAACTTAAAATTAATGTGGAAATATCCAAAATAACCCCAGCTGAAAATCCATATAAAGAATACTTTGGTGTCAGCTTTTTTGTTTAATACTTATTGTCTTTGATGTGCTCACAAATTTAGCAAATTTTCTAGTAATTCGAAATTGACTTAGTATTTTTTATCTTGGTTGTTTGCCGTTAGAATGTTCTAGAAAGCTGAAAAACACAGTGAGAGACTGTGATCTCTAATCTAGAAATCCCCATTTTAAAAGACACCAAAAGTAATTGTGGACAGTTGTGGACCTGAAAGATCACTTCAGGTACAATAAATATTCTGACTATTAGGAAAAAGTTGATATGAGTTTGTGTTGTGGTACTCACATAATCCAGGGTTTGCTTCTCTTTGGATGAACCAGCTTTATCCAAGTTCATGCTCAGTTTGAGATATTTCACAAAATCTACCACAGTGTATGTGGATTTCAGAAAGACTTTTTTCAAAAATATTACAGTTATTAAATATTAAAGTACTGAAGTGTCATGAAAAAATACTTGTTTCCGGATACCAAATTCAGAATTGCAAATATAATGGCAATAATGAAACGAAGAAAGTTTAATTAGCTGTTAAATTTGGCACCATCTCACTTGCTTGAGATGAGAGAGAGTGGAAAAACAGATTTGTACTGATGTAGCAGAAATTTTCCTTGGATAGCTGTGGAGAGCTGAGCTCAGCAGTCATTGTGAAGCTGTACAGGTTGTCTTCAGCTCTCTGCGAGTGGTGTTGAGAGCTCTGCCAGATGCTGCAGCTGCGAGTCACATTTTGGTTTGCACGCAAATTATTTTGTAATAGTTCAGATACGTTTTTAGCAGTGCAGCAGACAGGCAGTGCTAAAGGAGTAAGAGAATTCTGAGGTGGGAGGATGTGCCACCCTTGCAGAGGGATGAGCTGGCGCTCAGATGCGAACAGGGCAGCCCCTGCCTGCCTGCCCGAGGCACCGGTGCTACCCCCGGCTGTGCTCCTGCTGAAACCGGCCCAGCGCGCAGCTCCGGGCTCGGCAACAGCTGCAGGGAGCTCTCCGTCGCCTTGTAAAAGATAAACTCATCCCTCATTAACAGTGTAAACAACATGAATCTTTCGGTTTCTATTTCCTTTCAGACGCTTTGAAACAGGCGATCAAAGTGTAATAACAGTCAATGTATTTTAAATGTCACTTCTGTTACCTTCATTCAATTTAATCAGGACAAGCCATCATTTTCCAGGTGGATTAATCTTATTAAGTAGTTATGTGGCTAGTGCAATGTAGATCTTAATTAACACGTTAGCAAGCAGAACTATTAAGATGGAGGCTATGAAGGCTTGCAGATGTGGTCTTCTGAAAATACACCGGACTCAGGGGCTGGCTTAGAAAAGCCAAGTATTTGGCTAAATTCAACAGAAGAGGAGTTTTAGATTTGTGGTTGTGTTAATAGCAATAGCATGAGTTGCTCTGTTCAGAGTTAGATGATGAAGCTTGGTAAATACCATCAGAGATGATTGTTATCCTGATTTAGAAATTCATAATAGTGTGTGTTTGCTCTTTGTGGAGCGCAGTGAACCAACAGATCTTAATTTTATTTCAGTTATAATTTGCTTTTGATTCTGAAAGCAGTGACTCTTGTGAAGCCATGCTCACATGAATGTCAAGATGTGCCTAAATTTTTAGGTGTATCAGGTGTGTCATATTTTACTAAAAGCAAATGTTTAATTTCACTGCCACACTGACTGGCTGCAGCTGAGCCAGAGCCAGGGTCTTAGGCAGATGCTCCCTTTGATGATTTTCTTTCGTCTTGCCACAAAAGAAAATTAGAATGATGACCAGACAACCTGAGATTTTGTTTTTGTACCAGAAGCTGTTTTCCTGGACAGAATTCTGAAAGATCATACACTCAGAAGCTTCCTTCCTCCTTCCTTCACAAAACAGCTCATTGGTACCTCAGCATCTTCAGCAGAACTGAAGTTCAAGATGTGCCCCAGCAGCTCCTCCAGACAAATTCTCATTGCCTGGCTTTTTAGCTCATTGTAGCTGAGGGAATTTGTTTTGCAGTACCAGTCAATCTATTGTACACATTCCAGAAATAATCTGTTCTCACTTGAGTCCCGGGGCACTTAGGTGATAGTAGATAATTTGAAGTGTAAGTTCATATGGGGAGTTGTCAGTATGGTAACAGTGCATAGCGCTGATTTTTCCACTGAAGATATTTGTATAGAAAAGACATTTTCTACTTTATTTTATTTGCCTTTCTGGAACAATAAGACATGTCTGGTCATCTAAGTAGCAAATTTACCTAAGGAAAAAAATTAAACTATCATGGAGAACCATAGTCATTCTCACACGGTCTTTTTTGGCAAAAAGTCAGTGGAGTTTGTTTTTATATTGAATGGTTTCCTTTACACAGCTGTACCATAAATTTCTTCAGAATTCCAAGTCATCTGTGAAAATCCTTGGCTATATAAAAAGAACAACAGAAAAATAAGCTAGATAAAAAGATAAAGTAAGCTATGTCTGTAGCAGTGATTTATATGAAATACAGAATTACACGAAAAGAAGGTAAAGAGAATTTAACCAACCCCGGTGATATTTATTCCTTGTATTTAATTTGAGGTTGTTCACATTATTTTGGTAGTTCATTTATGATCCATTGGAATGGTTATTCTGCTAGATATTTTTCAAGAGTGCCATCAAGATGCAATTTGCAGTCATCCCCGTGATGGAGGCACACAGTCACAGCACTGGAGTTAATTGCTGTTTAAATGTGATGTCTGTAGTGTGACACTGCTGGTAGCCAGATTTCATTTTTATTTTTAATTTTAGCTACAGAGTAGGATACTGTAGTTATAAATAATCAAGTATATCTGGTTTCAGTGTAAATACAGTTCTGCCTCCATAGCTGACACTGCTTGACATCAGTTAAATTAAAGGCTGACTGGGCATGTCCCATCCGCTGCCACCTTGAATCTGACCTCCAGCTCACAGATGAGACCTGCTGACAACTTAGCAGGGGGAGTTTGCACTGCTGTTGTCAGGGATTGCCTGTCTGATAGCTTCAAAGGCAAATATACTTGAATGCTAAAACAAGTCTTTTCAAATGTATATGCCAAAATAGTAATTCAGCTGGGTAAATAAAACAGCAGTTTAAATGAATAAGTGTTATTTAGTTGATGAATATATGTTTGACTGAGTGATTGAAATGGCTCCCCTGGGTAAGATGAAGAAGTATTAAAACTCTTTTGTAGATGTTTATAGAAAGAAAATGACAGGGAAAAAAAAATCAAGTATCTATGGGGTTATGAGATAAACATGAAACTTTACAACAGTCACCCACAACAGAGAGAATGATCTTGGGATTCATTTGTTCACAGCAGTATGAGTAGTTCGGGTTAGTCTTTCTTCACAGATTTGTCAGTTTGTCACATCTGTAACTTCACTTAAATGCAGTTGATGCTCTTTGAATGTGATCTGCAGTGGTCCATCAAATGGAAAAGCTTCTAAAAATAGCTGGAGGGGGGTGAGTCAGGTGGCAAGATACATTCTCTGCATTAAGAGGTGAGGACTGAAGGGAGCTATAGAAAAAGTTTGAGTGTCTTGTGACAGGGTTTGCCAGTGAAGCTGTTAGTGCAGAAAAAAGCATTGCAAATACAAAAGCTAGGATGATGGCCTGCTTTTCAGGTTAAAAAAATAAACTTAAGCCTATTAACTAAGAAAAGAGATTCAATGGTTATCTGTCTTCTACTATCTCCTATCTATCTACTGTCTTCTATCAAAGTCATCTACTTTGCATTTCCTCTCTGTTTTTATATCCTGGGGAGGAAGGAGCTTGAAGAGGTCAGTGCTGAGACACCTCCTGTAATATTTTTATTTACTGCTCTGCCTTCCTCATCTTCAAGGTGAGAATTGTTAATAATTCTATCATTATTATTAAGAATTCTGTCTCACAAGTAGGCATCTGAGAGCAGCAAGATCATGACCAACGCAGGTGCACTGGCAGTATCAGAGCAAGGAGTAGAACCAAGATGCTGTCACTAGTTTTGTGTCTCATACCAACAAAGGTAACTCAGCAGGAATTTATGAGAGCATGATTCAGTAATGCATAATCTTTAAAGTTGATTGATATCTTGCTGGACTTAAAACTTTATAAGTTATTAGCTAAATTTGCAAATATCAAACCTAGATTTTAGTACAACTTCAAGCATTTCTAAATTTTGTTATTTTGGCATCGTAATGTAGCTCCATAAAAACAGGATGTCAGGAATTAAAGTCTTGCAAGCAAAAGGAAAGGATCCTTTCAGCATGCCAGAGGTGAGGCAGCAGCTGTTCCTGGCAGATGTGGCACAGGCTGGGTACAGAGCGTGCTGTGCTACAGAAGTACAGACTGAAAAGAGTCACCCATCCGCCCCATTCTTTGCTGCAGGTTAAATATATCTCCATCACTTGTGAGAACTGTTCATCTAACCTGCTCTTAAAATCCTCTGCTGTGTTGAACCCCTGTCACAATTCTCTTCCCAGGGAGATTTTCCTAAGATGTTCCAGAAGGAGTGGTTTGGAGAACTAGAAACCAGGTCATTTGTGTTGCAGAGAAAAATAAAAGAGCATCTGTGGGGAGATGCTTCCCCGGATAATATCATACTGAACTGAATCATTTCGGTATTAGAAACCTGAATCATGTCTCTAGGCTCACTGATAACTACAAATTCAGTTGTCTTATCTGCAGTTTTCACCAGTTTTTACCATGATGACTTCAAAATTTTGATGAGAAATACAAAGGAATTATAATCTTCTAGTAATTATTTTCGGGAAAGTGTGACATCCAATATATTTTTTGTCTTTGCATGCTGAAGTAGTAGGAGTGTAACTCTGGTTCTCCTGTTCCTGAAATTTTATCGTTTTAGCTTAATTGAGGTATTTGAGAATTCTTGAGTCCTGAAAAATGCCCTTTCCCAGATAAAAATACAAAGCAGAATTTTGTATATCCAAATGAATCTGAGACTAAATTTATCCAGAAATATTAACCTTGATCCTCCATTTACTTACAAAGTTACAATTCTAGAGAATATATACTCAACAGATTTAGAAGCCACATAATTAGTAAAAGTCATTGACAGTTTTGGAGTTCCTTTAATAGCCAATGAAACTATTAACTGCCAGCAGAGCCTATGGTGGCCTTACCATTCCCATGCTCAGTACCTTTGCTGCACTGGATAATAATAATTCCTGGAAATAGCTTTTTCTTTGACTGGTTGGCTATGGATACATTGCTCCTGAAGAACAAGGTTCTTCAGTGTGTCAAGGAGCCTTTTTCAGACTAGATACAGTTGATGTTCATTAAAGAAGGCGCACTCTGCTTCCAAAGAAATTATTTACAGCACACTTTTAAAGAATATTGGAAAGATAGTCATCGTTTCTTACCCTATCTTGTAATTGTGAAGTAAATGTAATGTTCTCAAAGGAGGTGAAGGAGCCTGCAGTCCTGTGCTGACTCCCCACCTCTGCCAGTGATTCCAATGTAACATGCAACAGGTGATTTTTGGTGTGTTCTCTGTCCCTGATTTTCCTCTCCATGTGGGTGGGTAAGGCCTGATTTAAATTCTAGTGAGTTGGTGGCTGCCTTCATTGAGATAGGAACCTTGAGATCTCCTCTGTTGCAGTAATCCATTGCAAATGAAATCCTGTAGTTTCCATGAAGCAGGACGTGGTTGGATCTGGTTGCTCTCGGTGCTTCTGGTGGCTCTAAGGGGACATTGTTTGACACTCAGGCATTTTTCCTTTCTTTGCTGCCTCTGCTTGCAGCTTCTTTTGCTTTCTCTTTCTTTGTTAGCGCTGTGATGTTATTGTAGACCCATTAACATGGAAAATGAAAAAACAAGTTGCCAAAAACTGTGTAGCAGTTGGTATTCAGAGCATTCTTTTACCATTTCAAAACACTGCCAACATAGTATCTGTTTCATTATGTACAAGTGTAAGTGCTGCTAACATAGATCATTTAGAATCTATAATTGAAACCGTGCTTTTGCAGCTCTCTCAATTAAAGATAGTCAAGACAGAAAAGCTGTTATGTACTTACCTGCTGGAATTATATGTTGTTCTGTGCCATCCCATTACATTCATACAGTGCTGGAATATATTTCAAAAGTAACTTGCCATTTATTGAAAATAGCATTACACCATGGCCAAAAAAAAAGCATGAAGTAAACACTGAGCTTTTTACAAATGCTATCAGGTTGTATCAGGGGTATCAGTACCATCCAGTGTATGTCAGTAGTGATATTAGTGATACCTTTAAATTTCTGTGATTGTTAACAGATCTTTTCTGTGGTTTTCTGGTTATTTTAGTGTCTGTTGTAGGAATTTTAAAATGGATTTCTCACCATGTTGTTTGGGAATACAGAGCACAAAATCAAATGTTGCTGCATATCGTAGCTTCAAAACACTGCTAACTCCATGTTCTGCACTCCATGTTTAAAATATGTGTAGCCTTAGAACCTGTTCAGCTGAGAACAGAAGGGATTTGCACCATGTTTTAAAAGTTGACTACTTCATGGGCTGGAAGCCAGAGCACTCAACCAGAAAGGTCTTGTGTCTTGTCTTCAATAATGCATGCTGGAAAACCAACAAATGATGGTTTCTAACTAACCACAGCACGAGGGAAAACGACTCATAGATAGACCCTGCTTCAGGCAGAGAGAACTTAAAAGGCACTGCACTGAGTTGTGCTAACTTTGTTTCAAGGAGAAGATGCATGTTAGAGTGCAGAAATTGTCCTCTAAACCCTTCTGTGTGCATTTCATTTCTTCTGTCAACTCTCTTGTCTGCGACCTAAAGTGTGTTGGACTACTTTAGTGAAGAAAACAGTGGTAATAAAAATTTGCAATCAGTTCATCTAGATTGAAGTTACCCTTCAGGTGACCTTTCTGGCAATTTTTTATACCCCGGTTGTGTACAAGATGCAACTGAAAAGAGCACAGGGAGATTCACATGTGCTTAATTGACTCTCTACTGTTACTATTTGATCAGTGAGGAGCAATCACAAAATAAAGGGTTTGAGGGATGAGAAGATTGCTGATGCTCCACAGAAAAAAAGGGTTGCAGAATTTTCCCTTCAAATATAAGGGCCAAATTCTTACATACTTATTGAAACAGCAGGCGGATTGCATCAGAATAAGAAAGTTACAGCTTGATTTAAGAGATGTCGCTGCCACAGATGTTCATCTTGAATGAATAAAACATCCTGTATTAAAATCAGTTATCTCATTTGATTTGTCTTTGCTTTTGTTTTGTAGGACCATGGGTCACTAGGAATAGCAGCATAGATAGCGGAGAAACAGAAGTTGGCCACAGGGTCACCCAGGAGGTGCCCCCCGGAGTTTTTTGGAGGTCTCAGATCCATATCAGCCAGCCACAGTTCCTGAAGTTCAACATATCCTTAGGGAAGGATGCTCTTTTTGGTGTTTATATAAGAAGAGGACTCCCCCCATCACATGCCCAGGTATTTTATCAATGTGTTTGTTGGCTTTGAATGTCAGGATGCAAAAGTCTAGAACATCTTTGTTAGGTTTATGTTAGGGTCTACAGAATTCAAGTTTAGGGATTCCTATGAATTCCTTCATTTGTGGTATTTGACTGAACAACATGGTATTAATATTTTTAGGTTGTTACATCCTTCAACAATACATTTATAAAATAAGTAATTACATTCTTGCCATTCAAACAAGGTTTTGAATCTCTGATATAATCGTGGAACGAATTGGTATAAAACTATCCAGTTATCTACAAGACAAAAATGATGAGCTGTGGACCAAAATCTTTGATCAGAGTTAGGAGTAAATGAGTGAGGAGGTTTACATGGGTTTATGACCTTTGCTTCTAAGAATTTGTGAAGAAGGAGCTTTGGCTGTGCAAAATCCATCACCTCTCTGTAGTAGTAGCAACACAAAAAATGTATCTACAGAGATTATGTTCCAGGGTGGGAGCCTTTCTTAAGAGTGTTTTGATTTTGGCTGTAATGCTTCATTCAATATGTTGTCTTGAGGGTGAAATTATGTCTGTGGATCTTCAGCTGTTCCAGTGAGGTAATGGCATCATTCTTTGTGCATGTCTCATTTAATTCAGAATTTTGGTGCTCACTTTTCCTATTCCATGATTAATAAAATGGCTGTTTAGTTGAGAAAAACAAACAGAAGTATAAATCATGAAATGAAAATTACTTAGGGCAACCAAAGCTCCAAAGCTATCATCAAAGTTTGCTATAAATACAGGTTAATTTTAATTTTTGGACTAAGACATGATGGACATGTGCCTGTATCTTTTACAAGAAATCCAGTTGGAAGTAGCTGGTAGCATAAAATATTATTTTTTTAGTTCAAGGTGAGCTTTATATTCCAGTATGATCAGATGTGTTTGTCCTAGGTTTCATTATGATGTTCTCATCTGAGAAGGCTGTGATCAGGCAAAATTTTTTTCTTTCATTCCACCTCACATGGATAGAATATAAATTTTGTGACCTTTCTGTTAAATTAAATAATGAGAAATATCATCTGTGTTTCCTCTGGACCTGGATTCCTCCTTAGAGGACCTGTTTTCCAGTCTTCAGAGGAAGCAGTTCTAAACCTGTTCATAAGTGGGGCTAATGAAATCCACTGTATATGAACTAGTATACATCTGGTCTGAATCTGCAGTACAAACCAGCATAAACTTTCCCACATTCAGGCAGGCTCCTGGTGCTTGTTAATAGGGTGGTACAGCAGGAGATTCCTTGGCATTTTTGCCCAGCAATCAAAATTCAGTCAAGCTGGTACCAAGAGAAAATATTTTAGAATGAGAAAGGCAAGCTGTTACAGACCTGAGTTAGTGAAAAGAAGCCTTGTTCTGCCAGAAAGGAGCACAATACTTTTGTATGAATGAAAATAGTCTGGAGTTGACACCAGACGATATTTTAAAATTGAAATTTAAAATCCTTGTTTCTGTAGGTTAGGGACATGAGCTCTAAAGCAGTGAACAGCTTGACAGTTCATCACTGATCAGTGCTCATATGTCAAGCTGAGTAAAATCCTTTGTGGGAACAAGTCAATAATCAGCAAATTAGGTACATGATTAACCTGAGACAACAAGATGCAGTTCCTGTCTGAGAGCCCTGCTGAGATTTAACCTTCTCAGTATTACTGTTGAGCAAATATTCCAAATGCCTGCTTTAGTCAGTCAAACTGATGTAGCTGTAAACTTGTCTGGATGCAGCCTGTGTGCCGTGTGCATGGGGAGTGGAGCTCCAGAGGAGAGGCAAATACGCAGTTTTGAGTGGCAAGCAGACTACAAACAGGAATGCAGAGCTTTTGAGCAAAATCCTTCCAACCTATGTAGTGCTATGCAGAAAAACCAAAATGCACATTGCAGGCTTGAATGATCAATAGGAATTTGGTAGAAGAGAGTCATATTAATGGAATTGATAATGTATAGAAAACAAACTGTAAATGTCAAATAACACATGAAGCGATTCTGCAGAGCTTACAGCAATTATGGTGTTGCTACATGCTGGTAGCACGTTCCAAATGATGCATGAAATGAGGTAACCTGATAGGAACTTCACTGGAATGTCTGGAGAAGGAAGTACATGGAGCTGTATTTGTTTTCATTTCCACCTGCATGTTTTATATTTACAAATTTTTCATGTCAAAATGAAAAACACTTTTCATTCAGAACAGGAAATGGCTTTATTTGAAAAAATCTTGGAGAGCAGGGGAGTGTCAGTGTCCCCTTGGTTTTCAGCGGGTGCTCAAACACTTTAGGTGCTCTGAGCACCTCAGAGTTACCTGATGGGTTACCCACGGGGCTGTGAGTGCTGCGTGCTGGCCTGAACTGGCTGGCTTGTGGCACATCCAAATGTGGGAACAAACCGGTTGGCTGCCATCGTGGGTGTCAGATGTTTCATGGCTGTATTTTAATGAATAATTACCAACTGGATTTTATGAAGAACTAATTTTAGAGCACTTTGCAAACAAGTTTCCCTGCCATATGTTTTCCTGGCTGCTTCGATCCTACAGGGCTTTGGCATAAAGGCGAATGCTCGCCACAGTGCCAAGCGTGCTCCCCCTCTCCTGTTGAATGTGCATCCCTTATTGAGACAAGAGCTCTAGGAGATCTTTCTTTTCAATTCCTAATCTCAAAAACTCTTAGGCATTTTGTGGAGGCATGAAAATTGTTTCAAATCTAAGAAAATCCCCGAAGATTATGCTGGCTCTCTGCATTTCCAGTCCTGAGCCCTGCGGGCTCTCTCTGCTTCGCAGTGGTCACAAGGGGTTCCCTTCCTCTGTGTTTGACTGGGCTCGGTGGGTCTGTGCTGGATGGATGGCCTTGAGCAGTGGTGGAGTCACAACCATAGGTGTAAAGTTCCAAAACTGTTTTGCTGACTCCCCATGGTCACTGGAAAAAGAAAGTCCTTATTAGCCTATGAATAAAATGCATCAGAGGGTAGAAAGCACTGAATGGAGAAATTATGAAAACAAATTGCCCAAAAAGAACTTAGCATGAGATTTTAGGTTTGTAAATAAAAGTAAGCAGTAGGATTTCAGTATGCTGGGTAGTAAAAATAAACAAGCTCACTGAGAGAGTGAATTTGGAATTTGTTTAGCGATGTAAGCTGGCAAGTCACTTGCTTATATTGAGCTTTAATCATAGTAAGTAGTCCCTGCTGCAAAATTGAACTCTGATGATGTAGTCATTTGGGATTTCTGCTGCATGTTGTTCCTGAGCAGTTTTAGCCATTTTTATGTGACTTTCAGTATGAAGCCATGAAATAGAAAGGATCATAAAAACAGAAAACAAAAAAGCCAAAAGTCAGTGAAACTTCCAAATTACTTCAGAGATTTAGTTTGGTTTGACATGTCCATTCCCTAATTCATGAGATTTAGTGGCCTCTTCCTCAGCAGTTGTGTGTGTGCATTAGATTAAGAATTCCACAGTTGCTTTTTAATGATGATGAAATTACTTGCCTCCTTTTCCTAGATGGGTCTTTTAATCTATTCATATATGCCAGTAAGTAGCTTTAGAGCAAGAGTGATATCTTCGGCACAACATTATGTGAAAGTAATTAATCATGCAAGGGTGGTAAATCAGAAAATCAACAGGGCCGTGAAAAGCAAAATGATGATTCAGCCAAGCATGTGAAGAAATCTTATCTGCTTATGAGTTCACAGTGTCATCTTGGTGACCCTTCAGTCAGGGATTTTCGATTTTGGGGCACACATACCTAGTCCTTACTGACATATTAAGATTAATACACCCAGGGATCCACCAGCAGACACATTAACTTCCTTCTTTTTTTCCCTCAGTCCTGAGAAATCCAAAGAGGGATAAAAATGTATTGTTTTCTGTATCACTTTGCACTGGTACTTCAGCATTCACAGAGTTATCCAGATTCAGTCATTTTGCTTTTGCCTGAGCATTAAATTATTTGTCATAGTTTGGTTGAAGAGGGGCAATACCAGCCTTAACTGTACCAGAGTTAAAATCGTTGTGCCAAGGGACCTGCTCTCACTGGGTCACACCCCATCATCGTGAAAAGAGATTCTGCAGCTAAAACTGCTTCAAGCAGTTTCAGGCTGAAAACTCTTCCCCTTCGATCTGGCCAACTGCTGAGCCTTCTCTACTCTATGAGGTAGAATCAGCATCAAACAGAGGGAGGCAGAGGAACCTGCCAGCACAAGCAGAGACGAACAGCATGTTGCCAGTGAGAAATGTCAGCTTTTATTGCTGCTTCCTTAGTTGACCCTTTGTGAACAATTGTTCTGAAGAGCACAATTTCTTTTTCCCAAGATGTTGCCCAAGTAATAACATTTCCCGAGGAGCTGATGAGCCTGTCCTTAACCTCTGACTGTTAGACAATGGGCTTTAGCAATCTTTCCAAAATGTCATTGATTTCAGAGATAGATATATGTGTGTTTGGTACCTCAGATATGCTGAAAGTTACTGGCATGCCAGAATTCTCTACATCCCTGGCATGGTTTGCCTGATAAATTTTACTAATTTATCTGATTTACGTAAAAATCATATGTGCAAACTGGCTCAGGTGGATGGCAGTCTGATACTGAGTGAAACTTTTTATTCCACTAATGTTGCTTTGTCCCTCGTTTAAAAGCGTGGGATAATAGAGTGGATAATGCAGACACTGTGATGACAGCTCTCAGCATTAGTAGATTTGGGCTCAAATTCCTCCCTGCCGTGGGTTTCCTCTGTGGCTGCAGGTCAGTGTCAGTTCCACATGTTTAGCAGGAAGACAGTAGTTCTTCCAGACGTTTCCCTTTGTTGTAAGGCTGAGCATGCCAGGGCTCTGTGTTGCTGGTACAAAATAAGTCTTCAGCTTTAGAAAGGTGAGGTTTTACACCCCAGCTTTAGATAGACGTGATGGCACTAGAGTGTTAAATTTGTCTGTCTCTTCCACTAGAAGGGAGAATTTTCATTATTTTATCATGTATCTTGTATACTTTGCTAGGACTCAGAGTTAGTGAATGGAATACAGTGTGCAAGGCAGCCCTCTCTGGGTGTTTATTCTGTTTAGGAGGCAAGATTACGGTTTTCTGTTTGAACTGAAAGCAAGGGAGGGTGGATGTTTTCTCGTAGCTGTTGCGGGCACAGCCTGTAAGTGTTAGAGATAACGGAGGGAAATGTAATGAAGCTACTGGCAAGCAAGCACATACTATTACTGTATTTTATTGAACACATCTTTCTTTAGACATGTCTATCTATCTCTATCTACTCCTACACAGATAAATGTGTCTAAAACAAGATGTGTTTTCATAGGGGACTTGTTATACAGCTATCAAAAGATTAGATATATTGTTTTTGTTGTTTCTTAAGGGCTTCCCTTAGATAGGGACTATGAGATCTACTCAGTTGAGCTTGAGAGCTCCAGAATCACAGACATTAAAGACAGAAAAAAAGCCTATTAGGACTGCTAGTCCAGCTGCTTTGTTATGCAGAGTTATTCCCTGTTGTAGACTAACCAATATTTCTTCCAGTCCTGTTTAATTGTGGCATCTCCATTGGGAGGCTATTTACTGAGCTTAATAGATGAGAAGCTTATCTGACATTCATCTTAAATTTCTTTCTTTCTTTTTTTAGTTTCATGCCATTAATGGTGCCATCGCTCTTATACTCTAAATAATCACTTGTTCTGTTTGATGCCTTTTCCAAAGATTAATGCAATGTTCTACCTTACTTGGAAACCATCCAAACAGAAATTCTCAGTTTTCCTTAATGTAAGTTCAATTCCCTTATTTGTGTTATTCCTTTCCATGCTCCCTCTGGTTTTTGTATCACACTTGCCCCGATTGTTCCACATACAACCTCAGGTAAGCAACTTTTATTCTGTGATGTAAAACTTGTGCAGTGTATTTTTATCGGATGATGAGTTATATTAGACAAACCCCTTTCCTGCCTGTGCTATTCCTGTTTCACGTTCTGGGGGCTGCCATTCAGTGATGTGCCTGGAGTTACATCTCGGGTGTCAGTTCCCGTTGCAGAATTTATTGTAGGTGATTGCTTAGAAAAGGGTGTGGGTCTCCTGGGTCTCTGAAAGCTGTGTGGGAACCTAAAATTAATGGATCAAACAATAGATTTCAAATTAATTCTCAAAAACCGTCCTGTCAATTTGTACATTTTATGATCACCTATGCAGAGGAAAGATGCATAATTCTAGGTCACTGTTTAAGAAGGAATAAAAGTCACAGAATCTATATGTTCCGTGGTCAACTAGTAAATGTTAGTTTCACATTTCTTCCAGAAATACCATTTTATGACAAGGTAGAGGAGAATATAGAGGGTCAGATTTTAAACTGAAATATTCTATATTCAGGTCTGTTTGTTTGGGGTTTTGTTTGTTTGTGTTCTCTTTTTTTTTTTCCCCTTGTGGTTTTTTTTTCCCCCCTGCAGTATGATTTCATGGAACGTTTGGATGGGAAGGAGAAGTGGAGCGTGGTGGAGTCCCCACGGGAACGCCGCAGCGTTCAGACCCTGGTTCAGAACGAGGCCGTGTTCGTTCAGTACCTGGACGTGGGGTTGTGGCACCTGGCCTTCTACAACGACGGCAAGGACAAAGAAGTGGTCTCCTTCAGTACTGTCATTTTGGGTAGGTATTTCCACAAGCTGGGCATTTTTCCTCTCTGTTCATGTCTTCCCTTACCGAAGGTTGTAATATTTTCCTGCAATCCTCAGGATCTGGCTTGTTTGTCCTTACGTTATGCTGTGCATTTTTTTTCTCGACACTACTCTGGCAGAGAGTCAGTAGTGGGGTGTGCTGACTTAAATTCACTCATTTTTTTCTTGATATTTTAGCAATCCCATAGATCTTAAGCTTAGTTTTGGAAAACAAGACTCAGATAAGTTCAGTGTGGTTTGAAGCATTCCCCAGCTAATATTCCTCTCCCTTATCTCTGTCATTTTGATACCTTTTGTTTGCTTCTCTGAAGAAGCTTCTTTACACCCAGGTGGAATAGTATCCAACAGGAGAGCTGTTTAATCTTGGTGGAAAGACAGCTCAAGAAACTGATACCTGCAAATGAGGCTATTGTTTGCAACCACCCTAGAGATTAATTGAGTCAGTTAATTAGCTGTATGTTGTTTTACAGCTTACTACTCACCTAATAGTGAGTCATCTCCTCAACGTGGTGGAAGAACATCCAGCTGCAGATTTGTTAGAATAGGATTACATTCAGTTGAAAATCAAACTTGAGTCTAAATTCTCCAAGCTTTATTAGATTTGTTGACCTTCGAAACACTTAATGAACTTTGCTGACCATCTTATCACAGTGGTGTAACAAATTCTTAGGTTTCCTATGTGATACTCTGTCCTGGCTGGTGAAGTGTTAAATGGCACTGTGTTGTATAAATCTGTAATTCCTGTTAGTTTAGGGAAAGAGAAACTGTAAAAAGTACAAGTGAGTTTTTAGACTTGATGAAAAGTAGTCAGAAGTGTTTTCTAGTCTTGCCTGATTAATAATATGAAGCTTAGGGTTTTTTTCCTTTTAAATTAGTATAACATTCAGTTTGTTGGCCTAAGTCCCAAAGGGTGTAGGTGGATAATCAATAGTGTCATTAAGTACAAACATAGTTGTTTCTGTTAACCTGAATTAAGATGAAAAAATAATTTTCTATGAATGTTGAAATATATATATTTGCATATTTCCCCGTAGAAGACTCTCTCCACTTCTCTAAAAACAAGAACATCTGTGCATCTATCTTGTTATGCCCTGTTGTGCCTAAAAAAGCTTAGGATATTATAAGCTGCCCTTAAAAGAGTTGCCTGGTCAAGGCTATAGCTTTCAAGAGCACCAAAGGTCTAATAGCCAGGTAGGCTGCTTGATAGTGCAATGATAGTAATTGAAATGAAATCTGGAGAAAAGTATAGTGTTTTATCTGGTTCAGAGGTGGTTCTACACACACCTTGTCTCAGATGCTTCGTAATGAAAGGCTCTGAGGCAGCTGAACGTCTCTCTGGTGTGGAAGAGGAGGAAGAATAGCAGAAATTATGTTAACTCCCAGACAATACTAAATTTACCATGATTTTGAATACACAGAAAATGCTTTTGTGTGCCATGAAGCAAAATAATGAATAAATCTATAAACAAGCTTCTTCATGAGACAAATTGATATCTTTGAGCATTACATTTCAATTTTTCTTTCCATTGTTTACATGAATCATTTCAAGAGGCCAAGCTAACGACATATCTTTGAAAATTTGCTTTAGACTTTTTGTATTTGGTGTCCTGCAACTGTGAAATTAGATTTAAAGTTCTACTTGAATCCTTTTCTTCTTTGCAGTTTAATTTGACAAAAATACTCTCTATATTTCTGCGAGTTCCAAATCCAGATTTTATTTTCTGTGTTGTACAGCAGCTTGGTTTGGTGCCTGGGGCTGACAGAACCGTTTAGTTTCGAACCACAGGTCCCACAACAACAGGGAGTGATAGTGAAGAGTAATATTCCAATTAGATTTTTGTTCCAATAATTCAGTGTTGAAAATATGTTCTGCTGAAATCCAACAGCTTTCACATTAAAATAATTCAAAGAATTAATTTCAAAAATGAAATTTTATTTTTAGGTTGTTATTATGGAAAGTAATGTATGCTTTATCCAAGTGATAACAGAAATTGTGGGAAATAAGTATTTTGGTACAGCTGAAATGTTATCAGGCTGATGTATCTACTCTTCTCATATTATTGAAGTCATCAACTTTTCAGTCAGCCACTCAAACTCTAATATTAAACTTTGTCCTCTGTATTTACAGAACTCTTCTTCATTCTCTTGCACAGCCATTTGCACCTTTTGAATTCATTTTTTAAAGGGTAGATTTGCCAGAGCAAAAGAGCTCCTCTTTGTCATGTTCAGCAGAGATTTTTGCCAGCCTAATCTATGAGGCTTTAAATGCCTGTAGAAGAAAAAGAAGACGCAGTCCTTGGAATAATCAGTTTCCCATGGCTGAGTGGTTATGCAAGAACAAAGTCTCATTGCAAAAGGGAGAGTGTTGATTTTCCTGATGAAGTGTTGTGTTTGCTACGTAATATAAACTCAAACATGGCTGTAGAGGTCTTAAGAGGTCCTGCCTATTTTTGGAACAGAGGATTTGAGCACTATCAGAAGACTTTGGGTTCTAATAGTGCCCAAAACTTAATATGTGACTTTGGTGTGTCGCTAGGTCTCTACACTTACTCATGCTGCCATAAAACTCGGTGCATTCTGCTTCACCTGAACCTTGTGGTGTTAATATTGTTAGGGGTTGTTCTTCTAAGCATTGAAGACAAATTCAAGTGGAGAATATTTGAACCAAAAATCTGTAGCCTAAATAGGAACCAACCAATTAATGTGCCTGTGATGCTTTAATTTCAGACTCGGTGCAGGACTGCCCACGTCACTGCCATGGGAACGGCGAGTGTGTATCAGGTGTCTGCCACTGTTTTCCAGGATTTCATGGAGCAGATTGTGCTAAAGGTATCATTTTCCCTATATTTACAAATAACTACAGTGCGTGTTTGTGTTCTATTGATCTACATGGGCAGCGTGGGTCCGAGCTAGATTCAAATAGAACAATTTGCTTTTTTTTTCTTAGATCTCAAGTTAAATATGATCAAGAGAAAGTATTGCCACATTGCCAATGAGCTTGCATAGCTGCAGCTTTTTTTGTGGCCAAGGTAATAGGCAAAAACAGCAGAAAATACTTATTTTCTGTAAAAGTGGATGAATTTTCAATGCTTTCTGATAATCATTAGCTGGTCTGCAAGAAAAGACCGATTGTCTTTACTGATAGAATGTAGTATATATTCTGGCTTGCCTGAGCCTTACTTCTAGTCCAAGGCATCTTTCTTGCATATAAAATTACTCTTTGACCAAAGGAACTCTGCCTTTTGTAGAAAAACAGGTAGGACCTGATAAAATCTTAAAATAAACATTTTCTGAAGTGTCAATGGTAAATTTTAACGACTGTAACTGGGAAATACATCGCTATCAAGGATTAAGCAGAAATCTAAATGACATCTACAGATCGGCAGTATGTGTTTATTAAGTTTTGCTGAGAGTTTTGGATAGCAGTCTCAGGGAAAAGATTCATAAAGGAGGACCTCTTTAGTTTGTACAGCCAGTAGCAGATACGTTGTCTAAATTCAGTGGCTCAGTTGTGTTCCCCTCTACTCCTGAGCACACTCAGAACATTTTACAGTTTGCTTCTTTCTTAGTTTGTTGGCCTAGTTTCAGCCACACTATCAGTATCATGCTTACAATTATTTTCCACAGGGTTGTTAGTGTTCCAAGGGGGAAAGCCTGGTGTTTGAAAGCTTTTTGAAGTAATTTGAAGGGCCTTAGAAATTTGCCCATTTCTTCTTCAACTCCTGATGCAGTCGTGAGGAGAGTTGGTTGCGCCGCACCTCTCTCACTGCAGTAGCATATCCGTGTGTCTATGAAATACTCCTTGAGTAGCTGCTATAGTTGTACTGGAGTGAGTAATTTCTGGTTTTTGTCTCCACATTTGGCTCTTGAAGGTGCCTAAGTACAAAAAAAAAAGGAAAAACAGAGACCCCAAGGGCCCTGAGAAGCTAACACTGATATTTCAGTGCTCACCCTGCTCATTCTACAGAACACTTGCAATACAGCATGCTTGTTGTTTGATTACCTGAGAAATTAAGACAGCTGGTAAATACAGAGAGGAGATATCTGTATTCCACAAAGTAAATGGTGTGATAATGTGAGCTATAAATACAGACTGACAGCTCTATGCATTTCTGTGGTGTTAACCTGTGAAAGTGTGCATGCAGTGACTGTGTGCTTCACTGCCACCCTTCACACATACATGGCCATTATATCAACTCATTTGCATTTTGAGTTGTGGAGCAATCCTGCATTGTCTACTGAACCTCTGTGTAACACTGTATGCTGTGTTAGTGCTAGAAAATACTTCGTTGAGGCTGTGACAGATAAATAGCTTTTTTATAGGGTGCTTGTCAAACTGTATCTGTCAGGCTTCTCCTGCCCCGCAGTGCATTTCCTCTGCTTCCTGCTTTGTCCTTTCTGTGTTGTCTCTTTCCCCTCAAAAGCAGAAATGGTTTCATGGAAGCTTCCTTCAACTCTTCTACTGTTTTCTTGTCAGACATCACAGTATTTCTAAAGAACAAAGAGGCTTGAAAAACGACACAAAATGAGAACATGGGTGTGCTGGCAGAACCCGTGTTTCCGTGCAGGCACAGCTGCACAGCGTTACCCTCAGAGCTGGGTGTTGGGGCTCTTTGCCTCACCTGTTTCACTGTCATGCCTGTTCTCACAGCCACAGATTTTTCTGCTTACTTGAATGCTCTTCGTATGTGAGAGCAGTTTCAAAAGACAGAAATCAAAATTGGGAGTCTGTGTATGGTAAAGCACAGTAAAATGAGATAGAGAATGACACCTTTTCCAGCATATTACATGTGTGGACACATGTTTAATGTACAACTACCATAATGTTAAATTTATGTTTAAACTGTCACAAGTATGGAAGGATAATGATTTTTTTGCAATTTGATTTTTTCCTAATTATTATTTCCCTAGCAATGCATCTTTCAATATCTCATTTCTCAGCCATAAAATAATTTGAGGCAAGACTCAGATAGAGAAATGTGGAGAAAATGTGAACAAGCTCCTCAGATGGCTTTAAGAACTTGTTCCATGCAGCAACAGCAGTCTGAGAGCTTCCTTTTGGTTGAACCCCAAGTTTGATAGATAGGAAACATGATCCTTTATCCCACAAATACCGTGGTACAGGGGCTGACCTTGAGACCATCAGAGGCAGAGTCATCAGGGGAGACTCTGCAAACCTTTTGCAGGCAGTGCACAGGGACCCCTCCATCCACGAGGTTCTAAAAGATAAGAATGAAGGAAAGCTGTGAGAGCACAGATTCAGATCCATTAGCTTCAAGAAAATACTGTGAAAAGTATTGGAAAGAGATGAACTTTTGGCCCAACCCACAGGCTGTAACACACTTTCATACCCTGATTGAAATGGAACAAACTTTAGCCTCTCAAACACTCCTGCCAAACACTGTGTGGGGTATTTCTCACTCTCATTCTGTGGAAATAGCTTATTATCAGGTATTCAGTATCAGCGGATTTACTCCATTCTTGCTTAGGCAAGATTCCCTTTGGAGTTTAACCTTATTAAGGTTAAAGAATTTCATCTAACACAGAAAAAAGGTAATGATACATTTTGATCTCATGTGGATAAGATATGGCATACAAAGAAAAAGAAAATCTGATAATCAAAAGATAATTCCGTGTGGAGATGTGTCCTGATAAAGCAAGTGTGTACAGTTAAAGCCAGTGGAAGATTTGCTGTGGATTGAACTGCACTGTGAGTAACCTCTTGTCCACAATTATGTGTAGGAGTTATTGGTGAAAAGTGCTGCTTTGGCCAAGGATCAATTAAAGAATCAGACATGCAGCTATGATTATCTTATTTTCTGGTTGGTTGTCACCTTTCTCTATTCATCTCTATTTTCCTGTAACCTCTGTGATAAAATCACTGAAGTATATCAAGAGGTCCTTCTGGCTTAGAAATCTTGCTGTTTATGTCTGATCATAGTTTGGATTTTCAAGGTCTGTGGTGAATCTGCAAGCAGGCATCCTTCGTCATGTCCTGCCTTTCACCACTTGGGAATGGAGTTCAGTGTTACCTGGAAGTGACTCAGAGTTGGCTATAATTTCATTTCATCTCATAAGATATTTGAAGGGCATGCAACTCTTCCACTCCTTTAACAAAACCACTTCCAAAGACACTGTCAAATACTGTTTTGCAACTGTGAGCAGAGCCTCCTTTAATTTTACATTTTAAAATACTTGGATTTGCATCATAAGCATCTTTAGCTAATCTGAAAAGGTGAACAATGCACCATCACATGGGATTTCTACATTGATATGATGAGCATAGCCTGCTAAGAGATGGTGTCCAATTTGTGAAAGAAGGACAAAAATGGAGTCAATTAGTTTATGCCATGAAGTTGCCATTTAGCAGATACTTTCAGTTGATTATGCAATGTGATAAGAAACATGTTTAATATTTTAATCTAAATGAAATGAAGGCTTTTGGATTTTTTTAAACCAGAAATCTGTGCGATGTTTGATCAGTTGACTTTTTAATCTGATTTTAAGAACTCTAATTATTCAGATTTATGTTATTCGCAATTTCTTTTCCTGTTCTCCTTGTGTGGGTTTTTCATTATTTTATTTTCATTCTGTTTGTTTTTGGCTTACTGGCAAAGGACGGCGCCACTTTAATAAGTATAAAAAGAAGGGTAGGTTTTTTAAAATTTCTTTTTATTTCTTTTGCAACATCTATTTAGTTTGCAATAGTTACTAAGCTGTAAAGTGTAGTCTCTCTCTCTTTAAATTTAATCTAATGGATTTGCTGTTTGCACCACAGTAAGAGTTCCTACCATTGCCATTTCCTTTGTTGTGTATGGGCTATTAATCTCTGTATAAAAAAATGTCAAAAGCTGTCAATTATTAGGTAAGTAAGGTATAACTGCTAGAGGTAGCGACTCTTGCTTTTTTTCAGTTGTTATCTAATTGCAGTTGTTTGAGACTCATCTTGCTCTGAGGCTTTTCAGATGCTCCTTGCTCGGACAACAGTGCATAAAGTAATGTTGAATACACTGCTTGAAACTGTTCTCTTTGTGCCATGCCCAGAATGCTCCCAGTGGCATAAAATGTTCTGGGAGTGAATGCAATGAGGAAAACACGGAATTTGGGGTGCATCCTGCAGAATAATTCAGTACTTGGTTCATTGCTGTAGAGCACATGGCCCACAGGAATGAATGGTGTCCAGCATATGCTGGTAATGTATAGGTGAATATATGGTAATGTATAGGAGAATGTATATGTGTTTCCTTTCAGTGTTATTCAGGGAAACAGTGTTTGTCTTCATAACTTGGTTCAAAATTTTAGGAACTGAAAATAGCTTAAGCAGACAGAAGCTCGCTGGACTCTGAAGGGAAAGGTGAGGGGATAGTGAAAAGCCTTTTTCCTTTGCCTGCCCTGCACATGGCCATGGCCTCACAGAAGAGATGGGACCTGAGGTGAGGCAGCACTTTGGGCCTTCCATGGCACAATCAAACTGGGGAATGTATCTTGAACTATTCAAATGACTCCCTGCACATGTCTGCACTGACAGGTTCTAGAGCATTCAAGTGAAGGAGGGTGGCTCAAACATGATGATGCCATCACCAGATGGGATTGCAGAGCAAAGAGCTGGAGAGGAGCAGCAGTGTAGGAAAAATGCTAGGTTTGTGGCGTTACTAAGATATTGTCCTGAGCAATAGTATGAGTTAAAGCTGATCAGTTGTGGTTAGTACTTCACATGCAAAGCAAATAAATAAAAGCAGCACCTGACTCCAGGGATGTACCACCTCAATAAAACTTTCAAGGGAATGAGTGGGAACCAATTGACAGGTATGCAGATACGGGGAAAAATTGTGATAATGCAGTGTTAAACACACCGGCAGTGTGAGTGTTGTCAGCTGGGGGGAGCACTGTGGTAATGGCAGCTTTAAAGAGGGCTAATGGGGCAGATAACAACTTGTGGATAATGGAGGGCAAACGGGGCCTTCAAAGGGGAGACTGAGCATAGGAAACAGCTCAAAAAAAAGCAGCTCTAAAATTTAACTTTCAAAAGCATCCTAAGTACTAGAAAGGTTGAAGTCAGAATTCAGGCAGTGAGCGGTGTGGAGTGAAGGGGGTCTGTAAATTAAGTTAGAACGTGAAACTCATGTTGCATGAGATAAAAGACCTGAAACAAGACTGGGAAAGAAGAGCCACACAGCTGAAGGTTAGATAAATAAATTACCAATGTGATTATTGAAGCACTGTTGCACATAAACATGGCTGAAGAAGACTGGATTTATCAATGTGGAGAAAAAGGTGTTTATTTAATGTAGATTTTGTTTTACTGGAAGCCAGGGCAGAATTCTGACCAAGAGATGCAATGTAGAAAAAAATCTGTAAAACTTTGTGAAAGCCTGAATGTGAGGCAGGAAAACAAGTTCAAAAAAAATCCAGATTATGAACCTTAATGAAAGGTAGAAGGATGGTATTTTCCACTTTGATAGAGCAAGAATGCAGGGCAGGGCTGAGAAGAGGTGAGATAGAGAATAGAAAGATAAAGAAGAAATAACTATTGGTAAGCATTTTAGATGTTCATAATCATAGCATGTCTCATCTTACACTTACACTGTACTGTTGAAGGAAGAAAAAAAGTGTGCTTTTCTTTGGAAATAAATGCTGCATTCCTGACTTGTCACCCACACATATCTCACATCCTTTCTTGCAGTTGACAGAATTCAGCATGTTCAGCTTCTCTCTTTGTATCTCTTTCTGGGTGGGTTTGTTTTTGGGTTTTGTGTGTTTATGTGTGTATGTGTGCCAACTTGTGTGCGTGCCGCAGCAGCAGCACAGCCCTGGCTTGTCACTCAAATCTTCTCTCACAGTGGGTGGAAGCATCATTTTGATACTTCAACAGACAAGGCTGTCTTTGGCAGTGTTCCCCTCCAGCAGTTCCCACCTCTCTGACTCAGTACCTTAAAATGCCTTTATTATAATTTTTCTTCTCATTTTCCCAGTCTCATATTTTATTAGCAGGCTATTTTCATTTCTTGCAAACTGGTCATGTCCTCAGTTGCCTCCCGGTGATTTTTATGTACAGGGCAGTGATCGCCTGCCCGCCCTTGTTTTTCTTAGTTTTGTAGAACTGCATTACACTCTAAAAAGGGGTTTGTGCCATTAACTCTGCCTAAAATTAATTACAGAATAAATAAATAGACATGTAACCCATTTTGACAATGACTGACAGCCATTGCTGTCTATCAGCTGCTAGCTTGCCTGCATGAAATGAGATAGCAGCTTTGATCCAGTGTCAGGTAGACAAGGAGAGCCAACACAAAATCCATCACTGCAACTCTTTCTAATTGGCAATTTAAACAGGAGCCAAGGGCTGAAAGGGTCACAGGCCGAATTCTTTCAGGTTGTTAGTGGCCATGGCTCCAGAAGGGGCTTGGAGCACACAGACAATAGGAGCCATCATGTCTAGTCTGCAGCTTCCCTCATCAATCCTCGTGGATTCTCTTGGAGATTAGAAGTAAGAACAGGGGGCTGGAGGGTCTGGACTCCAGAATTCTGCAACAGATGCCTTGTTAAATTTCTGTTACAGCACAAGTCATTTAACATCCAGCATTTCATTGCTGCTTAGGAGTGTGTACCTGTCCCTCTAGTACGGTGTAGATTGAACAGGAGGATTAGCAGCACTCACCTTACTCCCTTTTCTGCACCAGGCTGGAACTGGTGCTCATACCCTTTGCATTCTTTATAAGAGAATATTTGCAAAGTTGAAACAGAACCCAGCAGCTACTTGTAGCATTTGGAATACTTGAGAAAACAGACTTTAAGAATATAGGTTTCAACAAGCAAAATATTAACTTCTCATTGTTCTTAAAGTTTATATGGCTTTTGCTGATTCCAAGATTGAATTTAGGGTTATAAAGAATTCATCTACAAAAAACCTTGTCCTGAATCATTTTAAGTGGGGATTCTTCTGTTGTTTAGAAGCACGTCCTTCCTTCTTTTTGTTATAGTTGGGCCTCTACAGGGCAACAAAAATGCTTTACATTTTTTAAAGATATGTATTTAATGTTATTAAATGTAACTGATCATTGCATCTAGTGTAGCAATTTATTAGCATGTTTTCTGCATTGAACCACCATTAAACATACATGCAAATTTGTGTATGTCAAATACATTGTCCTTTCATATGTTTCTGAATTCATGCTGCAGCCTATGGACTTGAAATTATGTATGATTCCTTTTCCCAAAGAGCTTATAGGATAGTGGTGCAGCTAAGAAGGCAGATTTATTCTGTAGGAGAAAATTTCAGACAAAGCTAAAAGGATTAAGAGAAAAAAGTGGGGAATGCTGAGGAATTCGGTAATGAAGGAAGAAGAAAATAATTGACAGAAGTTACTAATGCCACTGATGGACACAACATGATAGGTAAAAAGTGGACATGTAAGGAATTGTAAGTCTGTGATTTCAGCAGGCACTCAGGTATCTTTATGTGATCATTCACTATCCCACCTGGAGAAACTCAGGGACCAAAAAGAGCCACAGGCAGTACTGTAGCTGAGCTGGAAGCAAATTCTGTTGGCTTAATATGATAAGAAAGTGTGCTTTGCTTATGCCCAAGATGGAAAGCACATGGAAACAGCAAAATCTTATTAATGGATTTTTCTTCAACAGCATTATATAATATTTTCATACTTAATAAAAACTGGGTGCGTTCTTTGATCTCTCCCAGCTGCTTTTGAAGACTGCTGTATTATCAGATGCTTGTCTGTCTTTCTTCCCTTCTTATACATGTACAGCACAAACACACCTATTTGCACAAGTATTTTCTGTTTCATTGGGGTTCCAATAAGTAGAATATTTCAAAAGCTTTTGGGTGCAGAAAGGAAGTGGACATGCGTATAAATTCATGCAGGACACCAACCATTGTGCATCTTAGTTCTGGCAAGCCAAAAAGGTTTTTTCCTTTATAATACTTCCATTGGTGGCCAAGAATTCCTCTGCTCCAGCTCTGCTCTGCTGAGCTGAATTGTGCTTGCTGTGCTGTATGCTTTGTAATTTGTTTTTGTGTTTAATTAGTTAGCTTATTTAATTGTGTTGCAATCTACATTTTGGTTTTACTTTGCTTTGTCTCCCTGGAATTGTACTGGTATTTGTTTATTTCATTAAGTTCTAAGAGTTCATCTTTGCAGTTGTGTTGGGATCATCTTGGAGTCCTTGTGACGCCTGTAAATGTCATTGAAGCAACTGTGATTAAGTAGTATTGTAAATCACATTATAGAAATACAGCTGTTGTAAGACATCCTTAGACATTTGCCATCCCTGAGTAACAGAAACAGCCCTGAATCACAGCTTTAGATATCAGCATGCATGACTTTTTTCACACCTACACTATATCTGGCTTTGAACCTGTAATTTAGATATTTTTCTATATTTAGTCCTATTTCAGTGAGATTAAATTCATTTAACTGTCATCCCCCTTCACCTTCTCAAACAAACAAAAAAATCTCTAATTCAAATGCAGAAAGATGTTTAAATATCTGCAGCTAATGTGGAACTGTGCAGTTAAACATGTTATGATTTCACTTTTCTGGTAAATTTAACAAGGCAAATGATAGTAACTAAAATGAGACCAAACCAGCCTGCATTTTAAATACCCTGAAGTCTGCAGCCTGTGGGTGCATCTCCTGTACTGCTGTTTAGCCAGAGCTCAGCCATTACCAGAGAAGCAATAGTTTTTTCAGCATTCAGTGGGAATGGTGTAAAACTTACCAAAAATATTTGAAGAAATGTTTCATTTTTTGTTCCTTCTTCTAGAAGCATAAGTGACTTCGTGCTGTTAGTGCTTCTCTGTTATGGATCACAACACATATGTTTGGAAGGAAGTTTCTGGTATTTGATGTTTGTCCTTACTGCTGCTTTTTGTGAGCTTGAAGCATCATCTCTTTGATTCCTCACTGACTCCTTCCAATGCGATAGCAACTGAAACCTCTGAAATAGTTCAGTTTTCCCTTCCTCTGCAGTTTTCCTAGTGATGAAGTTATCAGAACATACAAATGAAGATCTACATGCTTGTCTATGACAGTAGCTGATTTCAACATCTGTTGGTTTCCATCTGTTGGTAGGAAGTAAAACTTGTTTCTCTGCGTGGTCTTGTATCGACTTCACTGCTTATATCTAAAGCAGGAATTTCACAGCTCTGATTCTGTGTTACTAACAGAAAAAGAGTTGGTTTGGTTGGTTTGGGTTTTTTCCTTTCTTTTCAAAGGCATAAAATAAGTGGCAAACTGATCAGTCTCGTTCTTCTGTGGTAAATCAGAACCAGAGCAAGGGAACTTCCATTTCCTTGAACACATTGATGCATGTGAAAAAGAGATTGAACTGTGCTGCTCTTAACCGATGTAGCAGAGAGGGAGGACCTGAGTTGGACTGGCTGCAAATCACGTTCAGGTACTGTATGGAGAACTGCAGTTTTCCTTCAGCACAGGCAGTGACAGTGGCACTGCTTCTACAGTGGTGGAGAAAGAAACAACCAGGCTGATCAGGAGTTGAATCCAGAATGTACTGACAGGACAAAGTCCTCAAGACATTTGACTCCTGGCACAGCTAGCTGATTTATCAAGTGTCAGTGCACTCAAATGTCCTCTTTTGTCTCTGTCTCTAGTATGTAGTTTGTTTTATGTCACTTGAAATTATTTTTTTTATGTGCAGCTGTGACTTCTCCAGTGAGACAGTACAGTGGTGTCTTTCTCTCCCCCTGAAGCACTCCGGTGTCTTTATCTAAGATCTTTGTTGGTGACTAGTGAGATTGTCTAAGCTCATCTTCACAAAAGCAGTATTGGGGCTTCAGTCCTTTCAATCCACCATTAAAATAGTCAGGGGTATTTGATATTGGCTTCGTTTTGATTTCCCTTTTCTTATGCACTGCATTGTTATTGTTGTTGAAAATATTATGGGGGTTAAATAATCGAGCAAAATTTACTTGTGCCAAGTGAGCAACCTCAAAGAGATCATTTTAAAAAATCGCTTTCTTTGTGGAAATTGGTGCTAGTATGGGAAGAGACATTTGTATTTCTTACATAGATTTTTTGTAACAGTTGTTAAGCAAAGCAGTTATCTAATGGCAATAGATACTTTGTACAATAGCAGAGGAGGGAACAGCAAGTGTTTTCTCTTTGACAGATACGCGATAGGCTCACACTGAAGGCGTGAGAAAAAATGGGACCTTCGTGATAAATTTGGGCCAAAGCAAAAGTTTGCTGAGTGTTCAGAAGAGTGTAAATATTAATTGTGCAGTTAATGCTGTCCAGTCACTTCTATAAAAATCATGCCATTATTTTTGTAGAACAGCTTAAGTACTTATCGATTGAGAACTTCTGTAACTCCCAAAATGGAGGCATCCCCATATCTCTACAGGTATTTTAAATGAATTGAATTAATCATAGGCTTAAAAGTCTCCAGTGATCTTCGTTAAGTTTCCTGGGTTTAATTAAAACATCTGTGCAGTTTTAATTTATCGATTCATCCAACTCATATGTCATGTTTTTAACACACCCCAGCATGCTCTGCATCATTTTTAACCCGATTTCCACTTAACTAAAGCAATTAAATTCACCCTGGATTAATTAAAGCATCCATACTTTAGTGCTTAAGTCAGCGTGTGCTGCTTTCCCCAAATGGTTTCTGAATGTCAGAGATTTGACACACCTGATGGGTTTTTTGTCCTTCTGGAAATTCTTCTGTGGGTTTCTTCCTCGCTTGCTAATGTGCAGTTTGGCAGAGCTTGGGAGCTTGGTAAGGCTGGGGTTGGGCAACTGAGGTAGGGAGAGCAGAGTTGGACTCTGCTGTGAGAGACATTCCCTCTTAATGCTGACCTGATGCCTGCCACGGCAGGGTAGCACTACTGTTAAACCATTTAAATTAGTTCTATGTTCTGTCTTCAAAGCAAACAGTTTCATGAAGTAACTGCTAAACCACCTCATGTCAGCGACAGTTTTTCCCAGTTGTTTATTCTTCTACTTCTGGGTGGATTTCTAGAGGATGCCTTCTGCTTGGAAGAGCATGAGCTCTTAGAGCAACCTAAAAGACGTAGATCTTTCTAATTGTCACGTTCTTAAGAACGTTTCAGCCAGATGGAAGTTACTGAATGTAGTGATCTGTGAGGAGCTGTCAGACCAGTCAAACACCATTCTTCTGACCATCCACATAGCATGTTTGCGAGGCACAAAGAGCAGGTGAGAGAAAACAATCTTGGATTCATTCAACCTCCCATTCCAGAATTATTTTCTTGGGCCTAATTTTGCTAGGGGTGGAGCAGCTTCTCAGAAGTAAAGTAGTATAAAAATAGCATAAACTGGTAAAAGAGAAACAACTTGAAGTGTTCTTAAAAGTTATTTCAGATTTTCATATCCACAAATGAACTTCAGTAACAACTAATAGGTTTGCAGACAAGTAGTAAAATGTGCAGCCAACTGATTAAAATAGGTTTAAACAGAAAATATGAAGGAAAGTGTTGTCCAAAAAAACCATTGTATTTTTAGACTACATCTAAGTAGATTTATATGTCTTGTAATTTTTAGAACTGTCTTGTGTGGAAATACTTGGTGTAACAAGGGATACGATAATTAAGGGCAAATATTTGGTGTAATAAGGGATGTGTAATAAAATAAGGAATGTCTCAGTACTTTTTTGTTTATAATAGTAATGTAAAGTCTAGAGCTAACATTTTGAATCAAGTTGATAGCAATTAATTCCTTTAATAACTGGGCTGATTTTCTCAAATGCAAATGCTTTCGATTCCTTTGGGGATAGTGATTTTGTGGATTTTAAGCCATTTATATTAAGATTGTTCACATATAAATATGATTTCATGTTAGGAGAACAGGAACTTGGTTGTAGCTTTTGCAGTGAATCTAAAATTATTTGGAGCTTTGGTAGACATTCAAGTCTAGCATCAGTAAAACACGTCTTCACCTTCTTACTTATTAATCTAATTTGTCCATTGAAGAGAAATTAACATGTGTAGTCTAAATGCTGCATATGCATCACCAGCATAAAGACCAAAAAGAGAAAAATGCCAGTACAGTGTGACTTTACTCTCATCTATCACGTTAGGAACCAGGTGGTTGTACACAACATTTGTCTTGGATCTTTCCTCTATTTCTACTCCAGTCTGGAGCAGACCTCGAGTGCATTTATAGGCTTCAGATTAGACTGTCAAAAACTGGAATCCATCTTCTTTATGTACTGGCAAAATCGTGCATAATCTCTCAGCAGTAGCAGCTTAATCTCTGCTAAAAGGAAGTCTAAGTGTGAGGTATTATGGAGTTTGAATTATCATCCCCTAGAGAAACTACAACCAGAAGGGTCACTGGTAGGGCTCAGTGCTGAGGAGTTTGACCTACATCTGTCTTCAGTTCAATTCCTGGTGGTCAGTGAAAAAAAGAACAACTTTAGCTTCATTATGCAAGCATGCATTTCACTTCCTTATGTAACTAGGAATTTGTGCAACTCCACATCCAAAGAGCATAGCAAGACTGCCCCATCGGGTCAGTGAATTTTTGTGACTGAAATTCACTTCCTCCTCCTAAACAGGAGCACCTGCAGATAAAAATAAGTATTTTTCTTAGGTGTGGCAAAATTCTGTACAGTTCAATAAGGGCTGGACATATCTTACATAGGAGTATAAACAGTGTCTCTGAAGAATGTTTTTGGGTGTTTTCCTGAATGTGTTTGTTTGTTTAGGGTAAAGTAAAGCTGTAATGGCTGAGACCAAAATTCCATTTCACCCAGGATTTCAGCTGTGATGGTGGCATACAGCAGATAGTTGAGGGAGAGTAAAAATTTTACTCGTCTTTGTTGCTTCTCCATTAAATTCTTCTGGTTCCAGAGATAATGTGTGCTAGGACTTCCTACAATAGATGAAGCCTCTTTGTGTTCAGTAGCCTTTGTAGATTTTCATTCCGTGAATTTGTGTAATTCTATGATCAGTCACAGAATATTCTTCCATGGGTTTTAACTTGTCAATTAATCTTACTAAAATCGTTTGAGGGAACAGTCAGCAGTACTCAGGCACTGTAGATGATTTCCAAGTGCTCACTTAATTCAGTCTTAAGCTCACACTTGAGCACTCAGTCCTGATTTTCCATACTATTTACATGGTGAACAAACAGCCAAGCTCATTTTTTTTGCACACCAGCTTGTGGTAAGAAGAATGTGGTTTATATGCAAGATTGGGGCTTGCAAGCATTATGGATACAACCATTCTGGCCCTTACCCAAACACCACCCCTTGGCGCAGTTTTGTCATGGGCACCTCACCACAAAATTCTGTGGTACACATTCAAAAATTAGATGGCACCAAAAATTATGTTCTTCCTCTGCCATGTTTGAAAATTTACATTTGAATGTAAAGCTGAGCTGCTTGCAAAATAAGAATAATATAAGGGCGTTGCTTTTGACCTGGTCCAGGACAGGAAAGCATTGTAGATGCAAATTCAAAAACCTTTCCAGTCTGCATAGATTTGTGCCCAGAGATTCGAATAACCTTGAATAGAAGTATACCAATTTGCCTGTTTTATGAGAAGGAAATGAGAGAAGTCTGCAGTGGAAAACTGACAGCCAAATCCTAGTGGTACAGGACTCTCTCTGCACCAGGGTAATGTTTGCTCTACAGCAAGAGAAACCAAGCCAGAACTCTGCCTTCACATCCTGTTTGGAGCTTCAAGTAGCAGGGGAAGGCCTCTCAACCCAGCAGCTGTGTAACTAATCCAGGTTCTTCAACAGCCTCCAAGAGTTTGTCTCCTCAGATATCCTTTGCTGCTTTCTTGTCATGCTCTAGAAGAACTGCTCTGGTGAGTATGTGGGTGTGAACACTGCAAGGGGGGGTGCAAGGAGTGTGTACCCGCACTGCAGCTGGGATACCCGAGGGTTGTCACTGCACAAAATGGTGGCTTTTGATGCCAGACCTTTTGGGCATTATCCCTTGCCATCTCCTCTCCTCATCCATGTGTAATAGGCTGTTACCAAATCACCTTTCCTCATGCATCAGGGAATAAGAACATTAATCAAAAATAACCTCAGAGAGAGAACTCTTACAGGGATGTTTGGCCTGTCTTTCCTGCTTGATTGATGTTCTCAAACGTGTGTAGCCCACAGGACTCAGAGGTCTGTAGTGTCTGTTCATCAGCTGAGCCCCACATTAAAAATATAGTCTGATTTTGTTCAAATACCAGTAAAGCACATAATCCCATAGCCAAAGAAACATTTAGGATTAATAGCTGTTGTGCTTATCCAGACTTCACTCAGGATATATACCCTTAGGCCTAAGTTGCTTGAGTGTTGCAATAACTACTCCTAAAGGCCTCTATCCACTTCTTGCCAGTGCTGGTGAGAGATGTGCAATCGACACAGAAATGAGATGGAACTTGGTTGTTCCATTGCATAAACAGCCTTCCTTCACATTGCTTCAACAGACTTTGAGCAATCAGTTCTGTCCTGGACCAGGGGCCGTCCACTTCACATGGGGAAACACAAGCAGTCCCAGATAACAAGAGCTCCAGAAGATTCTGGAGGAGTTTGCACATCAACTGAAGATGCCAGGATGTAAAATGAGAGTGAACTGGTTTGGGTCTCATCCTGCAGCAATATGATCTAGCAAATAGGCATAGCAGAACTCCTTTTAGGCTGCCTGCTCCTGTCTATATAGAAAAGCAGCTTGGTTCTCTCTCTTCCTCATGCAGGACAGACTACAAACCCGTAGCAAAAACAGTCATAAAGAACTATTCATTACAGCAGTGACAAGCCAGCTTCTTATAATAACCTACACCTTCCTGCATTCTTGCTTACATGTTTCTCCTGCAAACTTAGTGAGATGGCAGTCTTGGAAATGCTAAAATCTGACCCAGAATCTCTGTCATTTTTCTTATTCTCAAAGTGATATTCCTATTACATAACTCATAGAATAACTCCAGCACAAGGTTGTAGATTAAACTGTGGCTTTAAATTGCAAGTGTCTTAATCTTAACTATATCCCCTTCATCCCTCAGGTTAAGTGACAGACTCTCTTGTTTGTCCAAAGTCAGTTCTGGTGTCACTGACACCGTGACTGCCCTGGCAAACCCCTGAAGGCAGATTGCTGTTCAACTTATAGACAAGCTTCAGAAGGACTGAATAGATTTGTGAACCATAGCAAGACCTCTGACCTGATAGAAACACGAAGAGAGGAATGAAAAGCTGTGACATGGCTTTCAGCTTTTCTTAAATTCCTGAAGCACCATAGCAGAGTCAGGGAGCACTAAAAAACTGCTTTGGGAGCTCTTTAGCCCAAGACCCAGCACCATCCAGTAACCTTTCCTCTGCCATGCCAGGCTCTGGTATCCCAGAAGCTGAACCTTGCAAATCCAGGTCAAAAGTAGGAGCTAAGAATGGCTTACCCATAGACAAGTTCCAAAGAGCAGATACACATCACCTTTAGCTGGACTGCAGTTACCCATTACTAATGAGAGTTAGAGGCAAAGCAAGCAGAGAAGTGATCTTACAGCAGGTATCTGGCATAGAATTATAGGTCCAGACTACTCTAGCTGGGTCTAGAGAGGTCACAGTTAGGTGGCATGGAGGTTTTTGTTGTTTTGGTTTTCTCATTTTATTTATTTATATAATGGGTTTATTTCTGCTCAGTTCCTCTGTCAAGGGAGTGTGTTGTTTAAATATTTATTGTCTTTATTTGAGTTTTCACTCCAGAGGAGAAGTTTGCAGAACAGAAATCCTTTCAGGAGTTGAGTGACATGTTGATCTGCAAAACAACAAAACAAAAAGAGCTTTGCCTCACATGTATCCAGCTTGTGAGTCAGCTTTAAGTTTTCATCTTTATAACTGCTTGAACAAATGTTGTTTGTCCAAACAAATTGTCTAATGCCCACAGATTCATTTAGCCTTCCTGGAACCTGTTCTTTCCATGCAGCTTTATCACAGCATGGTGAGGAGTTGGGTGGGCAGAATCAAGTGTGTCCTGGTGCAGCTGGGGAATCAACACTGGGAAACCATCAGTAATGACAGCTCTGAGTCTCTGCAGTGGCATGGGACCGTGTAGAGAATTTACATCCAGCAATATTCCTTCCTTCTGTGGTGGACTTACCAATGGACTGCAGGCCTAACCACCACATACAGGAGCTGAGGGGTGCCTTGTCCTAGAGAGAGAGATTTTTGTGTTAAAGTGAGTTCCAATAAAAGACCAGGGTCTGTACAGTGTTTCAGGGTGTGCAAGATGACACCAAGAAACTTGCCAATCATGAGCACTCCAGGTCTTCAGGACAGGCTGCCTTCTGATCACTTGCCCAACATCCTCTACATCCGTGGCAAAGAGAGCAGAACAGAAATTATTACCTTTCTTACACTGATTTGAGAAAACGTATCCGTGTCAGCCCAAAACAAGCCTTTAAACTGCAGTGAAATGGAGAGCTGGGGACAAAGGAATTGTGCCCCCAGGTCCTCATAGCCAGAAGGTGGGAGGGCCCTTTCTGGCTCACCTGGTGACTTGCAGGAGCAGTAGCTGCACAGCAGGGCAGGGAAAGGCTGTGCTGGGAGCTGAGGCAGGCTGCACAGTGGAACACACAGGCAGAAGGAGCAGTCACACAGCATTCACGTTGCTGTTAGTTTGGTGTGTGGTACATCATGGGAAGGTGCTCGATGCTGAGGTGCAGAAAGATGTCAGGCTGTCCTGCAGTGCAGGGTGGGGACAGTTTCTCTGCGTGCTATTTCAATACAGATGGCTCAGTAAGCTTCGTTCTGAAAGCAGCTGTAGAAAGCAAGACCAGCAGCAATTTAGCATAAACTTTTTCACTGAACTCAGTAAAGCACTTGTGAAGATACATCACATCTGAAATGAAAATGTTGCTGATGGAAATTATATTTTATTTAAATTTATGTTCATTTTTGCAGTGCATAAGAAAGCAACTGGACAAATACTATAGTAAGAGAGAATACCAGGAATGCAGTAGAATGAAGTCCTCTTGCTACCAAAGGATGGATAATATGGATCTAAGACATAGCAGCAGTAGCAAACCCCAAACTTCAGCATGCTGACTTTGATATTGTTCTTCTGTAGAAGAAAAATAGGCCAAAAAATGTTATACATATTATATGACATGCAACCCATGCATTCTGTAGTCTTAATGAAATAATTCTGAGCACTCTAAATTTTAGCTAACATTTCAGGTTAGAAATCTGAATTTTATTATTTCTGATCAATTTTTTCCCATATCAAAAGATGTCATTCATAAGAAAATCTATCCTGAAATGTGTTTTTGCAGCAGATCAATGGGACAGCTAAGATTGATAAGGATTGCAGGACTGAACAATGGAGAAGTTGGATAACTGGTCCATTGCACGTTTCTTTGTAGGAAATCAATTACTTGGGTTCTTCTTGATCATTCGGGTTAAAGGGATAATAGAAGCCAAGAAGACATTAGGACCTTCTAATGATTAATAGTAGCTTTTGAGTATATTTTTGGCACTGTAAAACTGGGTGTTCATTTCTAATTACTTTGAAGAGGGAAAAGACAGGGAAATACCTTTCTGTCTTTGTCAAACTGCATCAGAGAGAAGAGCACAAAAGTGCTCCCAGCTTTTCTCTAAGACTCAATTCATTACTGCCATTTTCTGTTATTTTTCTGTTATTTTTTCCGTTTCTCTGGCTAGTGACCACACATCCAATCTTTAACAGGCATGGGAGTTCACAGATGGCCGTGTTTCAAAGGGAGATGTGAGCACATAGGAGTGAATATGACTTAGTGAAACATTTATATGCACCTGGGTTTTAGTAAACCACTTGTTTCTTTCCATTGCTCTGCATGTGTACAACATCTCATTCCTGGCACCCAAGACCTACTGACTACTTTTATTATTCATAGGCTTCGCTTCATTTGCATAAATGAATATTTGCTCAGAATGTGTCTTACCCCCTTGAATAATACAATGGTGAGGGGTAAGGGTTAATGGTGCTTTCTTGCCAATACACACAGGGTAAAAGCTGTCACGGGGATTCAGGGAAATAAGGTTCAGCAGGGACAGTGGTGCCAAGGTGCATTTGTAGTATCTGAAAGCTTGTTTCATTCTTGTGTTCGAGATTCTTACACTGAAAATCAAAGGGTCTTAAAAGGTTTGGGGACGTTAACATTAAAGAAGTGTTATGGTAGAAGAAAGATGCCATATAATAAGCTTTTGTGGGGACTGAATGTTTTGTGTTCTATCTGTGAAAATCGGATGTTACCTAGAGAAACAAGGCAGAGTAATGTCAGACTCCAATCTGTTTGCATCAGTTATACCAAGGATTATCAGTATTCCATAAAGAATAAGAGCTGTATTCTCAGAATGCCCAACACATATGTGCTTTATTAAATAGCAATCAAATTATTGCTTTGGGAAATGAAGAACTGAACTGCTACGAATTATCTCAGATTTTTTTCCCAGTAAATGAATGTATTTGAGTAAATGTGTAAGTGTTTGATAGTGGATTTTTAGTGCACTTTTACACGACTACATGCATGACCCTGTGTGCTGTTTTTCTCTGGTTCCATTTTCCAGCTGCCTGCCCGGTTCTGTGCAGTGGCAATGGTCAGTACTCCAAAGGCACCTGCTTGTGCTACAGTGGCTGGAAAGGTCCAGAATGTGATGTACCCAGCAGCCAGTGCATTGACCCCTCCTGTGGAGGCCATGGTTCCTGCATCGACGGGAACTGTGTCTGTTCTGTGGGCTACAAAGGAGAAAACTGTGAGGAAGGTAGGATATTTATTTTCTGTGTTTTGAGTTTGTTTTCTGGGTTTGGGAGTTATTCAATGGGTAGGAAAAAAACAACATAATAAATATCTAAGCATAAAGCTGCTGTAGCAGATTATTGTAAAAGAGGGTAAAAATATAGTCCATCACAATTTTACTGATCTGTCAGAGTTCAGACAAAACTTCTGGCCTTCTGTATACACTGCTTTGCAGTATTAAGAGTGTCTGCCACAAGTAAACCTGAATAATTCCTTTGTTGAAGAGCGAAGAAAAATCCTTTTTATGGATTATGTTTACTGAACAATTTAGATGTGAAATGCAGAGGAAAAAGGAGCAGTGGTAGACAAAATTGTATAGCTTCAACATCACACAAAGCACACATCAATCACTATTAAGACAGAAGCTGATGAAAAATATTTGAAAGACTTAGATATCCATATTACTTACAGACTTAATGTGGGGCAAATTACTCCTGTTGGCTGCAATCATATGGGATTAAGGAAAGGTAGATGGCACACACGAACGATAACTGTCCTTTAAATGCAGAAAAGCTTTTCAGGTTGAAAAGTGTCCAATTCCTTTAGTATGTAGAATCAGAAAATTTTAAGAAGTAATCCATGCAAAATGTGGTCATAGATTAAGCTCAATACTGGTTGTATTCACAGAGTTTTCTGTTAGAATGCACAATATAAATTGGAGTGCTTTTCGTTTTAAAATATATTACTGTGCTCCAGAGTTTATTAATCCTCCAAAGAGAGAAGCAGCTTGAGTACTGAAGTGATGGGGCTGGGATGTCATGCTGCTAGGACTGAGGAGTCTCTCTGGATTATTCTGAATGGGTTGCAGAGCTCTATTGATACTACATGTATCGATTTTTATCTTACCCTGTAGTAAACAGCTGTCTCTCCCACCAGAAAACAAAGGGAAAAAAACTGTAGATAAACAAATGACCAAGGGTTTTATTCTCAGGACCACAGTCATCACCTTTAGGACAAGATCTTGCATTAGTCTGAGAGAACTTGTGGTAAAAGGAAAAAAAAACAACAAACCAAGGATCCTCACTGGTGGGACTGCAATTGTTTGTTCAGTTCATTCCTGTCGTCTCCTTCCACTAAATACTCTCAACACTGGTTATTAGAGCTTTTCTCCAGAATTCAGATGAGATCAAGAGTTTTTGCATTGTTTTTAACGGATTACATTTTAAACTATATCCAGAAAATGCTGTAATGTCCTTTTTTTCTCCTTAGAATTGATAGTTCTCAGTTCACCCTGAGTGTATGACACTAGGACACGTTCAAAAATTATATGAAATGCCTTGCTTTAGCTATCATTCTCATCAAAATCAAAGATGGAAAAGACTGTCTTTAACATGGTCTACAGCATCCAATCTATTCCCCAGGAATGCAGAACCTCTCTTTCTGGTACAAGCTGCAATTGTTTGCTTGGTCTCACTGCGTTTTATACATTTCATCATGTATTCTGTTGTTGTATAAATGCTTGTGTTATTAGAGAGATGATGGTAGGTGGCCTAAAATGATCTTTGTTTCATTTAATTCTGCGAATTTTACCTCGCAAGACGTTCCCCCCTCATTTTGATTGTCATTTCCAGCTACTTGCATGGAATTCTCTCTCTGCTTTCAGTTCTCTAGAATGGCTCTGGTCTGTCTGGGCCAGACAGCTTGGATCCCCAAACTCCTGTAAGAGAAATAGAAAGAGAATGTAGTGCTTAATCCATGCTAACCTCAGGTGCACGTTTGGAACGGTGAAGCACAGACATCAGCAGCTCCAGGGGAGTTTCTAGAACACGCCAGTGCAGACCCTTTGGCAAAGCTGTTGTGTTAACTCCAGCCAAAACTGGGAACACAACAAAACTGTCAGTCATCAAAGCTTTTTGGGAGGTGAATTGCTGTGTGAGATGAAAGGATAGACATTATTTAATCAACACTGCTTGGAAGGATAGGTTTTTTCTTAAAAAGATAAATGGGTTACAAAGGCAGGAGGTATCGATTGCAGACTTGGAAGGGGCCAATAACATGACAAGAAAGGTTAAAGTAACCTTTTGCATATATGATTGGGCAATAAATAAGTCAATAAATTAATTTGCAAACAAGTAAAAATCAACCACCATGTTTCTACTCTAAAATTCCATTTCTTTCGTACGTATTTCTTACATGAATTTGAGTGCTATGGGAGAAAGGGTATGCTGTGAAGTGGTGTCTCTCTAATTATTCATTTAGTCTTAGTTAAAGTTTTTGCATGAACTGAGATTTTACACTTTAATGGTAGAATGATAGAGATAATATTTCTGTATTTATATATAATATATGAAATCTCCTCTATTGATTTGAACTTCCAAAAAGGAATGGCAAAGGTTGATTCATTTGCCATTTTCCAACTAGGATATTGAATTAGAATAAGTGGGTCAGCAATTTTTTTTCTTCCCAATAGCTTTTTGTTTCTGATATTCATCACGGTCATATTGTTCAAACAATTTACCTGAAATGAAAGTGACACCGAAATCAATATTTTTGATGCACAATTTTTGCAGCATAAACACTGTTTTTCTATTAACAAATTTGCACAGAAGATGAAGTGGGGTATTTGTCAGGCTTCGTTCAGTCTGCTTTGGGGGGGACACAAGTGAAATTGCCAAATTAGGTTAAGTTAAGTGTGGTTTTCTTGTCACTTTCCTGGTCGAGTCATTTTTCAATGACATTTAACTTTGTAAGTGTAATTCATGGCTCTTTGGGGACTTCATGGTACATATTGTTCGGAAAACTCCTTGACCTCCTTTTTTGTCCTTAAGGATATAAATTGCTTTCAGTACCTTTTTTGTCAAATCTACAGAGGGCCCAATACTAAATGAGCTCTGATGATCTGAGCTGCCAGGGGGCTGCGAGTTCCAGCCCTAACGTACTTGCTAAGGCGCATTCTCCTTTGTTTAAACACCAAAGACTGTCCATTTATAAATCCTGATTAAATACCATTGTAAACCCTGCTACACCTCAGGGCCAGAACCTCTGCAACACAAGTCAGTGCAGTTCTATTGCAGGTAATCAAATTATGCTAATTTCAACAGCCGAGGATCTGGCCCGAGATGATAACTCTGAGCATGTATTAAAACAGAACGAGATTGGAGCTCAGAGTAAAAACTCTCCTCAGTTTAAACTTTGAAAGCTACTACTTACCCAGATGATAGAACAAAACAGCTGTAAAGCACATTTGTCTAGAACAAAGGACAAAGGTGTTTAGTGTGTTATCCTGTAAAACAAGGGAGACTGGGGGCTCAGGGGCATTGATAGGCTCATTCTGTAGAAATAAATCAAAGCTGCATGAGCACTGTAATTCAGGATAGAGGGAAGACAGTTAATTTATGTAGCATAAGGTGCTGTTTTCCATGTGCTCCACATTCCTTTCATTAGTGCTTTCATTTGAGAAGGAAGATGATACATTCCTGACAAGGAGAGTACATTATGACTTACCATTATCTCCTAAAGTTAGCTGTCCTATAACAATGTAATGCACCTATTACCCTTCTACATTTTCTGTTAAAATACATATTCTAAAAAAACCCAGAATAGACCAAATGTAGGGGGGAAGCAACCTTCATCCTAAAAGTAAATTGACCTAAGTTTTTGTGTACTTTATTTCTTTATTCAGTCAGACTGGTTTATCACAGCTCTGTGTCCATTGGGTTCAGCAGAAGTTGTATAAAAGACACATTGTAAACTTTGGACAGGTTATAATTTGGCTAAGCACAAAGAAGGGGTAACAACACAGGACAAGCACTCTGTGTGATTTAAACCAGTTTATGAATTGATCAACTTCGAGGTGAACCACAAAGCAGTCTTGGTTTACCTATAAATATGAAATTGCATTATAAAATATTCATGTCCAATTAACTCAGCTTTAAATCTTAAAGAAAAAAAGAAAACCCCAAAACTATTTCCAATATCATCATTAAAATAAACATCTTGTAAGAAATTTTACAGTAATTTAGTCCTATACTACTGTATTCTGAATTCTATACTACTGTATTCTGATAACTCATTTTATTGCATCTCTAAATGTGCCTGTCTCAATCCTCTGCCTGTATCTAATCTATATCCTTGCTTTAAATGTTCTGCAACTAAATAAAATAGTTTGACAAGGCTCTGTGTTTACAGAAAAGTTGAGATTTGAAAGATCAAGTATTGTTCACATCAGGTAGAGTGAAAATGTCTCTGCCTTAATTTAGAAGGATCAATTTAGAAAAGATGAGAGATAAATCACTTTCATTATAAACTCAGATCTTCCTGGAGCAGCAAGAGAGAATGCCAATCATTCTTGGTCCTGCTGTTGTGAGCTAATATATACCAGTCATGAGATGAATTCAAGTTACTTCAGACGTGAATTTGACCTTGGCCTTCAATTCCACAGCAAAAGGCACTTGGTAAAGCCTCCGTGTGGTTACTGACAGCAAAGCATAGTATTCTTATACAGCTTCGTGATGCAAGATAAAAATTTGGAAACTCATGTTACTGATAAAGTTTATTTGAAAGACAGCTTCTAACATTCCTTTATGGGACTGAAATAACAACTGAAATTCGATTGCATCATTTTCCATCACAATTGTTTTCACTTTGTTGTTTTCTGGGTTGAGATTCATGTCTGTAACTGGCTTTATTTCTTTAAGAGAAACAATCTGCTGGTTTAGAATATGGGTTGAAGTAACCAAGGCTCTCAGTTTCACAGCTCAGCTACTAATGGGCCATGGATCAAACATTTCACAAGTGTCTGAATTAGGAGTCTAAATGAAGCTGAAAGCCACTGACATTTTGACTTCTCTGTACTTGAAGTGGCTGTCCTAATGCTGTTCCCACAATGCTCTAGCATTTCAATAGTAATAATAACAGTTTTTATAAAGATACTCAGATAAAAAACCCTTTAAAACTGTGAATTATTAACTTACGTTGTAATTTAAATACAGTACATGAGTCATTGGAGCTTCAATGTATTTCAGAAGAAATGTCTCCAGGTTTATATGTGGAACACTGACTATATATATTTAAGTGCTATTTTTAAGTCTTCATGCTTCTCTACCACAGCATTCCTGCAGTAAACTGTCATTGTACAGTCAAACCCTGCTTGATTTATTTAATGTAAAATGTAAATTACTTCACTTACCCATTCTCAGACCAGGTATTAATATGGCTTGAAGAACTACCTCGAGTTGCTTTATTCATCACCGTGGTACAGACTTTTCAGAGCGCGTTTTCCAAACACCCCCTTGAGTGAAGTGACCCTTCTGTACATTGTTTCTGTTTCCTCCTGCAGTGGATTGCTCGGACCCGACGTGCTCCAACCACGGGGTGTGTGTGAACGGGGAGTGTCTGTGCAGCCCGGGCTGGGGAGGGGCGGCCTGCGAGCTGCCCCGGGCGCAGTGCCCCGAGCAGTGCAGCGGGCACGGCTCCTACCTGGCCGACACGGGGCTCTGCAGCTGTGACCCCAACTGGATGGGCCCCGACTGCTCCGTTGGTAAGACAAAGAGTTTTTCCTGATTTTGCAAGAATGCTGCTATTTTGTTAAAAGGTTAATACCTATGGAAAGTTTGAGATGCAGTAATAATTCAGGAAGTTGTCTTTGTTACACATTTGGCCTTGTTAGTTTTGTTGGGAAGAAGTGTGTATGTATCTCTGTATATATATTTTCATGACCTTCTTAATTTGGGACTGTCAGCTGAGGGTGAGGTGAGTGCAGATTAGGAGTCTGTGTTTTGTTCTAACACCGATTCTCTTTTAGACTGAAAAAGTTACATAAGTGTACTTCTGTTTCCCAACTGTAAATGAAAATGTCCATCATTTATGGGAAAAAATACAGGGAATTTTGCTTTTACATTTTCAGCTGAACCTTGAGATGGTACTGTAGGTCAAAACCAAGTCTCTCAAAATAATATTTACATTTTTCACAGTTATTCAGTTATTTTCTAAGATTAATCAGCTAGAATACCCCACCAGTGACATGAATATCAAGATGTGTTTTCTGCTTCATGGATAAGCAGTCAGAAAAATTCATGAATGAGAGTTCTGCTGCTAGTTTCTTTGGTGATGCATGGGGCAAAAGACCCATCTGCTTATCTGCAACTTCAGCTGGCAGAGAGCAGTAGAAGTTTTGGATTGAGACACCGGATAACTGACCACGTTAGTAATAGGAATCCAAAATCTCTCCTTGGAAAGTGACTTCTACCCATCATTCTAAATGACCCTGAATTGCTGCCATTCTCTGCCAAATGAGTTTTAGGTGAGTTTCAGTCTCATTCTTAGCAAATCAATATCTGTCAGAATCACCCGAGGTCCAGGTTTGAGTAAAGCAGAGCCACCTGCTCCCTTCCTTTGCTGCTGGCAGATGTTGGGGACACCACCTCTAAAATGTGTTTGTATCTGTGTGGAGGATGCAGCTCTACAGGTCTGTCCAGCCTGCATTAGCTGATTTTTAAACAACTTTTAAACAGAATTTAGTTTGCTTTTAAAGAAAAATTAAATGCCAGTTTTCCTCAGAGGATGAGCGGGCCAGCTTTTGAGAGGCTGCAGTTTTGAGAGGTGCAAGAGCACTGCTGCTGTGCTGCCTTGGCCTTGAGGGCGCGGGGCTGGCTGTAACTGCTGTTGTCTCTCCTAGAAGTGTGCTCCGTGGACTGTGGCACCCACGGCGTGTGCATCGGCGGAGCCTGTCGCTGCGAGGAGGGCTGGACAGGAGCGGCCTGTGACCAGCGTGTGTGCCACCCCCGCTGCACGGAGCACGGGACTTGTAAAGATGGGAAGTGTGAATGCAGAGAGGGCTGGAATGGGGAGCACTGCACCATTGGTAGGCAAACGACAGGCACCGAAACAGGCACATATTGCTTTCTTCTCATAAATCGTAGAGACATAGTTGCTGTCGTGGACTGTAATAGGCTGTTCCCTTAAGGACCCACGTGCTCTTAGATAGTAACCCTGACTCAGAATGTGTTGGGAGACATGCAGATAGGCTCTTAGAATCATTTCAAATCATAAAAATCTGGTTTGTAGAGAAAAAACCTAAAAAAACCTAACAAATTCCACATTAGTAAGTAAAAATGTAACAAATGGTCCATCTCAGTATCATTCCAGCCTGAATGACTTTCAAACTTAACTAAGCATTCCTTTGTGTGAATGGCCTCTTTTTTAATTTCCTGGTCTGATGCATCAGTGCCCTCCTGCTGAAACACACATCTGAAGCACACCCCCGTGAGCACCACCCAGAGAAGGGCTCAGGTGGTGGGGGAATGTGTGTTCCTGGTGGTACAGGAACAGCTCCCTGGCACTGTCCCGTGCTGTGACAGTGGCCGTGGTGTTTGCATAGGGACAGTGCCAGCAGGGGAGGGCCCGTGGGCTGCTGTGAGCCCCCTTCCCTAAGAGCCTGCTGCTCACTGCAGCATCAGCATCACGATCTCAGCTGGGCTGTGTCATCCTGGGAAGTTCCAAAAGGTCATACTTACACAAAGCAATGATGTTCTATCCTCTCAATTACCGTGCTTGAAAATTTACTCTGAAGAGGAATTAATTGTTCCTAAATGAAGGTCGTTATTTTGTCTCTGCAAGCAGTCAGGCAGTCTATTTGGATTGTTTTGAAAAGTTACTCAAAACAAAGGAGAAAACTGTTGTTTTGCCTGAGCTGTAATCAAAAAAGTGAAATTCTCAGTGATCACATCCCTTCTGAGAAGTCTGAGCAAATTCATGTGGAACCAGAGTATCCCATCTACTGAGACTGTGGGGTTCAGGCAAGTGTGCTTTTCTCCAGAGAATTTTTGGAGAACTGTGAAGTATGCCTTAGAAGAAATCTGGTGAGTCCAAATCCAAAGTCATGTTGTTTTTGTTATCTTAAGGTGGTGAATTTAACAAGGAAAAGAGTAGGTCACTTGAGGTTTTCATGGCAATCAGGGACCCTAATGGGACAGTCCTATTACAAGTGAATTGTTATTTCTTTACTTAAAAGTATGGTGAGATTCTTGCATCCCTCAAGCTGTTTTTTCTTTTTCATTCCCCTCCGATTTCTCTCTGGGTATACAAACCATTTCTGATACACACATGAGTTGGAAACTAAAAGTATNAAAAAAAAAAAGGAAAATTGATACATATTTTCGGGGCATATCCTTTGATGTTGTGGTGCTGCATGCTTCCACCACACTGTGCTAATATGTTTTAAATCAAAGCTTTTATGACTGAACACTTTGTGACCAGCACAGATGCAGAGTGTTTTTGTCATAATTGCTTTCAGACTTCCATCATATCAACACACCTCTGCTAGATTAATCCAGGCATTTTGTTTTCATGTTAAGTTCTTCCCAGATCTTTACAAAATGCCTAGTATATAATTTTTTCATTACATTCTGTAATAATTGCTTATTTCAGAAGTTGATGCTTTGCACAAAATTTGTTTTGCTTTATAATCTCTTAGTAATGTGCTGATGTTTAGAAGTAATTAGTGTATGTAAAGTCTTCATTACTGTGCAGACAAAAAGATTCCTTTTACCAAGATCTCAAAAGTATTCTGAAAGTCGCAAGCTGAACTAGTGAACTCTGAAGTGAGATTTTAAGTCTAATTTTCAGTGCTTTGAACAAGATATCTTCCTTATTATTGATGTATATAATCAATTCTTCCCAGAGGAAGGGTGATACTTCTAAAGTGATAAATATGCATAAGCCTTTTTTGTTTGGTACGTATTAGAAAGATTTCTTTGAAACTTAGTGTGGTCCTGCCTGTGGCAAAGATGAAACTGGTGCAAAAAATTCAGGTATGCCCTTCTAGTTATCGTGGATGAAATGTGTGCAGCCAGAAGCTGTCGCTGCATGCAGACAGATATTCTTGTGACAGGCCTGCATTAGTAAGAATTTTCACGTGGTCATTTCCTGAGGCCATTTACAAAAGCATGGAGGCTGATGCCAGGAATGGCATTGAGTTCAGAGGAACAGCTCAGCGTGACCCCACTGGTTCGTGTTACATGGGGCAAACCCAGGGTTCAGAGGACAAGGATGGTAAAAGTGATTTTTGTCAGTGTCAGTACGAAAAATGGTAGAAGTTACCACTGGAAAAATTTTGCTTAGAGTGAATTGATACTTCGGTACAACGATGAGTTGCTCAAGATGTTTTAAATGTTGCTGTGAAGAAGTAAAGTGCACTTAAATTTTACAGAAACTCACTGTAATTTAGAGTGCTGCCTTTATGGTTTCATTTTCAGCAGAAAGTTTGGCACACCATTTAATGTCAGAATTACTGAGGAGTGTCCACCTAAAAATATGCCACAAATTAGCCCTTTCTGGAAGGTACCTGACAAACTGCACAGTCTGTTTGTCCTAAGGCAGAAAATGCAAATCCTGTAGGAGAGGTTATTTACTCTGAATTTCCATTTTTGCTACACCTAGTCTGAAATGAAGTCAGCAGAAAAACTTGCTTTGATTCCAGTGACTTTAGGCCAAGTCCACTTAGAACAAATATCTGTGAGGAAGAAAAGGAGATTTCTATATAAAAAATATTTTCTTTTGTTTGTGTTTCTTTACCAGTTTCATGTGCTATATTTACATGGCAGTGGAAAAGAAATCATCATAGCAACCTGCAGGTATCCAAGTTCATTCAGGATATTTTATTCTATTTAATATCAAATTAGGCTTTAATAGATGCTTGACAGAATGCGCACTCCTTGTCAGTTCATTGTTGAGTATCTAAGCTCAAAAGTTTTAATAGAACTGCGTTTTTTCTCTCTGAATTACCTGGTTTAAGGAAAGCACTCAGAAAATCCTCCCAGAGCAGCAGTGTGAGCTCAGTGTTAGCACAGCGTTTGTGCAAAGCAGCTTTTGCTGTGTGCAGTAGAATTATATATAAGAATCAATGCAAATAAAAATGCATGCATGTTCCAAGTTACACAGATTTTGATAAATCTATATCCAAATAATATAAAAGTGAAAGGAGTGGGTGTCTGGTCTTGCTCAGATGCTGTTTGTAGCAGAGCAGAACTTCAGTTCACTTTGCTACTTCAGGTAAGAAAAGGAATTGCTTACTGGAGTGGTGATAAAGAAAATTAATCTTTTTCCCAGTGCAAAAATAGACCTGTCAGGATATGTTTATTAAGTGATTACTATTCATTGATTGCAATTATGGAGGAAGTTATAACTAAATAATAGAGGGTAATCTAGATGAGGAAAGAAATATTGGAAAACTAATAACAAAGTGAAAGAAAGGTATAGAAGTTGTTAATCTTGAACCCATTTCATGACAGAAATTTAAGATGGAGGATTTAGCTTTTCCTTGAATCATCTGAATGTTGTTAAAGCATGCTGTTATAAAACAGATCTGTTACTTTCACTGAAAATAATATCTGGATGTTTAAAACTGTTGTTTTTAAATGCTTGCAGAGGATGTTCTGCATATAAACTGTCAAGATAGTATTCCAAGGACAGTGTGATATATATGGAGATCTTATGAAACAGTCAGAAATGCCATTTTAAAAGTGTAATTCCATCTTTAATTCATATCCCTGCAGCATGGACTCTTACTAAGTTATTGGTAAAAATCTCACTGGGAGACCAGTGAAATCAGGATTTAATATTTACAAGTAAATATGCACAAGTAAAATTAAATGTCTGCAAATGGATCAGTTCAGGTGAGCTCTGACCAGAAGGTGATACATGAGGTTTTCTTTGTGCCTGCCTGTGACATTCCCAAGCCTTGCTCTCGTCTGCTCATGTCCTCCGTTAGATGCAGGTTAAGCAGTCCTTTTCACACAGAAAGCAGGAAAAGATTATGCTCAAGGCTCTTTGGTAATATGGATACTCTGCTGCAGGTTTTGATCCAGACCGTTCTTATATTTGATGTTCCTTTTTTTTTATTTTTTGATGCAAGTGAGCTGTACCCCTGGTACAGGCATTGAAGCTGAACCTCCACCTGCCTGCCTGCCTGGCAGAACACAAACAGATGATGTGTCCATCTCTGCAGGCTCTGCTTAGGTTCATTTAGCTTGGAAAAGACCCTTAAGATCATCGAGTCCAGCCATAAACCTCACACTGTTCCTGGCCTTGGTACTGCTTTCTGAAATCTAACTCCAGAGGAGGTTATCAGCAGCTTTCTTTCCCCCACTCAGTCCTTGCCCCCTGTACCAAAACTGTCAAAATTGTTGGACAAGTTCCTTAGTAAAGAAGGGGTTTGGAAATCTGTATTAGCTCTGTATCTTCTGTGTTTTCAGGGCCTTGAATAAAGGAGAGAGATTTGAAAAAAGCTAGGATTCTGTCAGCTACATGGTGGAAAATAACCTAATATTTTCAGATGCATTAAAATGTACAGGAAAAAGAAAGGACTCTGTGTCTGGGATGATTAAGAAGTTTAAGTTACAGTACAAGATATTTTTGTTGGGTGTTAGGAAAAAACATGTTACCAGTAAATGAAAAACTGAAGGAGGCTGTCCAAGCAAGTTGTGAATTCCTCATCAATGAAGTTTTTTTGGAGACCATTTAGACAAACATCTGTCAGGAATAACAGGTAATTCATCCTGCCCTGGGGCAGCAGGCTCAGCAGGAATCATTGAGCTCTATGAGCTCTCTTGCAGTCTCCTCTTAAATGAGCTTAAGAGGAAGCATTCCTTTTAAGGACTTTATTTTATAATGGTCTACCGTAAGAGTTGTACTGTCATTTTCTTTTAGCATCCAGTGCCACTGCTGGAAGTAGAATTGATAATTTATCCAGCCAAGGAGACTAGTCTGTGTGCTCTGTGTGTGCAGTCTGTGCATATTGAGCCACTCTGAAACATCCAAACAAACTTATACCCACTAGGTAAATACTTTAAATACTCTCCTTTTAAAGGTGAACACTGTGTGGACCATATCCCACCTCTGGTTTCAATAACAAATTGTTTACTAAAAACTTTTCCCCCCAAGTGCTTCAGGATGACCTTTCCAGCTTTTAGACTTGTTTATATTTTCTATCAGCTGGACAGAATACCATAAGTAAAGTGTAAAGATTTAGTTCTTTACCTTACCAGGGACTCAGTAATCAATAGCAATATTAATAATGTGGCATTGTGTTACCTTTGGATATAACAAGATATTTTTGTCCCATGATAACGCTCTTTGTGTCAAAGATTTTTTTTTCTTCTACTACTGATTTCTCTTGTTGTAATTACAACGGTAATGATTCAAAGATGAGGCAGTTTTCAGGAGAGATGGAAAGTGTGTGGGAGGAGGCAGTGGAAAGCCATCGTATCTGACAAAGAGCAATTTAGAAGGAGCTAGATATATTAGACTTCTTCAATGCATTTCTAACTTAAAATTAATCTGTAACAGTTTATAACCTATCAAGGCATAAAACACCCTCTAACAACGATGACAGGAATTTAGATTGCACGCTCTGAGGAGGGAGGAACACGTTTTTTCATTTTATTTGAAAAAGGCATAGAGTATTTGGGTCATGAGCACCTTTCATTACTGCTGATATAGAGATATGTTGGTAATACATATAGGATGACATGACCAAAAATGTTGGAGATGTTGGCTGTTCCTGAATGTGCAGATTCCAGTTCATCACCTGTATCACACAGTTATCCCACTGTTTTTACTCCTGGAAGCAGATTTCTCGTGATGCAGCCTTTTAGGTACGTGGTGCCAAGCTTTCATTGGAGTTCAGGGATTGTTCCCCTCGTGTCTCCAGCAAAGCAGAGGAGCAGCAGGAACCTCGTGAGGCAGCTGGAGAGATTCTCAGTTATTTCTGTCACTCACTGCACATCATGTCACATTTTCACTTCTGTCATTCAAACACAAAAGGAAGAACATTCTACTCAAAAGGTAGAAATTTTCCTTATAGGGTGGGATTCTGGTAACATATGGTAATGTCATGTTACATTTTATAAGCAAAGCCAAGGAAATGTACTCGTCACTTAGATAAATGGTCGTCTAGCTTCAGTAAAGGTGCAAGTTCCTGGTAAATAAACATCTGGTAAATAAATTTCTTCCTGGAAAGCTGGTGCTTCTTATTTATCCCAGCTACATTTCCTATTGAGGTGCTTTGTTGGTCATCTCATCTTTGTTTTTTATTTCACTTCCGAAACTTCTGAATAAAATCTCTTGGCTGTAGAGTCCCCGGGTTCCGTACTATGGAGATGGCTCTTGCTTGGGATTTCTGGTCCTGGTTTGTAACTTTGCAAATTCCTATGCCCAAAACTGAAATTCACCGGCTACTTTTGTGGATCAGGGATGAGTAAACTTTCTGAACAATTTCTGTGGCACTAAGGAATCCAGAACTACAATATGCATCCACTTAATTTTATCATAGCCGAGCAAGGTAGCTGATTATGAATACTTGGAAGGAAGTATTCTGTATAGAGATTTATGTATAGTGAGAGTGGTTTGACTTTCAAGGAGTTTAGAAACAGAATTCCTTTTCGTTTGCAGAATTTACAGAGGCAGCTGGGGATCTTTTTTGGCTGAAAGGCAAGCTTATTCATGAGGAAGAACTTTCCTGTTTGCATTCTTTGCTGAGGGCTTCCTGTAAATGATTGAAACATGTCACAGCTCAGTGTCAGAACTCTAGAGTGGCTTTTTTCTTTCTCTTTTTACAGGATATTTGCAGAACATGACCTTATTTCTTTCCTTTCTAGCCCAAAAAATCTAATGAGTATGTTTTCAGCAAAACTTCCTGCGTTTTGTCTGGTACTTCAAAGGTGCACCCAGAAGATACTGGTGAATAGTTTCCCAAATTAAAACCACATTTCTTTTTTCTCCTTTTGGAGGGGCTTCTTCATGAGTCATATTGATTTTCTGGCCAATTCTTGAACTCTTAACAGACCACAAAAAGGGAGGGAGGGCAATCAATCAGGGAGCTGATCTAACTTTTGAAAGGGCAGAGCCGATTATGCTGTTCATAGCAGTATTCCCAGAGCCAGACAATCTTCTCTTCTCCTGCAGATACTATTTTCTGTATTATTTTGTACCCTGTGGTGTCAAGCAGAGCTTCAGCAAGTGAGTGAATTACACGGTGTTGCTGGAAACAAAACAACAAAGACCCGGGATGCTTGTGGGAGGTCAGTGACATGGATTGTGTAGAGATAGAAAGGCAGTACTGGATCGTGAGAAATAGACATGTATATACATATATATAATATTTATACTTACTAAGAAAGGAATACAAAGGAGAACAATACCTGCCCATCCTTTTGAGACCTGCTGTTGATGTTCCTGTTAAAGATACCTTTTTCTTGATCACTTCCATTCTTGCTTATACATTCTCAAGGTATCATTCTTGCATCTTCAGTATCAGTTTCACATAATCTTTCATGCTTGAAGATGCAAATAAAGCCAAATGTGTTTTGCCTAACTGCTGCAAACCCTGTGGAATAATATTTCAGATGCAAAGCTTTGCAAAGTGGTTTTGGGTTTTTTTCAGCTTCTTGCCAATTTAGTATCAAATTAACAGTAGGATGCATTAGAAGTTTGAGACTTGTCTTCCTAAGATTTTTGATGCATTTGAAATTCTTTGCTCAATATTTTCTTAATGTTGTATTAAAAATATTAATGTCAGAAATAAAAAGGAAAAAATGGTCTCTGTAGCACCTCTGAGGTGTCAGTTCAGGATTTTGCTGTGTGATCTATTTAGGGCTTCAGGGAAAAATGAAACTATTGAAAGCCTTCTCTTTAAGCTGTCAGTTCTCTCCTGTGCAGTAACTACTCACTGAGGATGAATACACACTGATGCTGAATATTGATACACCCTTCTTTCACTAAAAGCCCTTACTTAGACAGTTTTTAAAAAGATCTTAAGGAATGAATACGGGAACTTGTTCAGAGCACAAGTTATGAGGTATCATGAGCCATTCTTATTGATTAAAGTTTTTTACAAAATTTATTTTATCCAGCTCTTTTCTCTTGTTCTTTCTTTCTTTCCATCCCAGTTCTGACCTGCTTATGAAATGCTCAGTAGGATAACAGTGCTTCTGTAGATGATTCCTGTGTGCAGCCTCAGCCTATTTCATTTTGCATATAGTTTTCCTATACGTATAAAAAGAAGCAAAATTTGCTGTCCAACAGAAATCATCGTATAAAATAATATATCTCATTTGCTCAAAGAAAGTACAAACATAGTTTGAGTTACTGAAATGTAAGAGCTAAATACAAACTTGAGTATTCTTAAAGGCATTTGGTCTGATGTTTTAGTCCCATGTTCATCTCATCATGTTGAAAGTGAAAATAATTGGAATAATCCTGAGGTTGCTATTACCTGATTTATAGCTGCCAAGAAATTGTGACCAACTGTGTAGATTTCTACAATTTCCAGGACATTCTGCTGTCGTGTTTGCAGTGATGTAGTATTGATTGACATATAGCTGTCCATCTCAGGCTGTCAGTTGTCTTCAAAACACATCCATGCTGGGATGGATGGAGACAAAGCAGTGCTGGTGTCTCATTAATCAGCAGTTCATAGTCACGCTGCTGAAAGCCAAAGGAAAAGCAGGACATGATATATTAAGGTTGCTGTGTTTGTCGTCATCCCCTCTTCATTCACTAACGGGATTAGAGCAGAAAGGATTCATGGCCCAGCTGTTCCCTGAGGATTTTCATATCTGAGAGCTGGCCCTGAACACTGCATGCTGCACACTTAAATATTTCACTCAAAAAAGTACCTCTCTTAAACAGTTAAGCAGTTTTCATGGAAAAGTAGCAAGTTTGCTTTCACAAGGCTTTGGTGTGACATGGATCATAACGTGATCCTTAATGAAAATTTAGGCAGCGGAGACGTGGCTGTCTGCTTATCCCTGTGAAGCTTTGCTCCCTCTCGCTCTACTACACTTAAAATACGTTTTTACTCCTGCCCTACTGTGATCAGCCAGTTGTGTGGCCCGTGAGCGGTGTCTGACATCTGGGATGGATTTTCTCGTGGTGGCTGGCTGGTTTTTGGGAGCTGTGCAGCGAGTCCCAGATGTTCAAGTGTCAAACAGTCTCTGGGTCCTCTCAAACTTGGTTCGCACAACAGCCCCCAGGTCCTGCCCACCTCACCTGCACTTCCTCTGTTCCACAGTGCCTTTTCAAAGGCCATGGGTGTCCTCCATGCTGGACCTAGGGAGCCATAATTTTGACAACCAACCATCTACATTTATTGCTTTTTCCTAATCCCACTGTATTTTTAGTTTCTATGTGCAGTTTCTAACAGTCCAGTGCAAAGCAGGTTGATGAAATTCAGCATCAATAGACTGTGACTTGCTTTCAAAGTGCTGTAAAATAAGATTCCATCAAAATAGCTGCTAGAAAAGGTTTAGGCATTTCTTTTTTAAATGTTCTGACTTGATTATGGTAGATTGAACTACATGAGCTAATAGTTAATTGTTTGTATATTTGAAAAGTATAAACACTTTTAACATTTTAATTTATTTTTATATGAACCCATATAAAGATGAGTTTCTTCTCTGTTTAATTATAAAATTTCAGATGAGTATATTCTTAGGTAGATGTTGGAAGACTAAAGTTATTTAAGAGTCTGAAAAATGAGTAAGATTTATAATTCTTCTAGACCACCTATGTTTTAATTTGCCTTCAACTAGTTTTTTGTAGAATTGAAGAACTGAGCTAAAGAACCTCAGTCCCCGTTCTGAAAATAATTCGTAGGGATAATAACTTTAGTATCTAAAAAGTAAATATAATGGTGTAATTGTGATTAAAACCATTCTTTTCAATTAAAAACAAAACCAGTTTGTAGTGAAAAATATTACTAGGTTGCTAGGCTGTGATTTTAGATTAGAAGCAATACTAAGAGGAGAATTATCTAAAAGCATAAATTAACAAAGAAAAAAATTTTTAAAAATCAGTTTAGGAATAGCATGTTTGCCTAGATCATGGTGGTTAATTGATTTTAAAAGTGGTGCTCTTTCAAATACTGTGATTTTCCAATTGTTAGGAATCAAAAGGAGTTGCTGAGTTTCTTGTGGAAGGAGTTCCTCAAGAATAGCTCTGAAGCTATTTTTGTCAATTTAGCATGTGCAAATACAAACCCCTAAAAGTCCCAGAAGATGCTGATTCTCCTGAAAACAGAGCCACATTAGTACAGATGAGAGAACTGACTTTCTGTTTTAGCCACTGGGAATTCCTGAGAGTACAACTCAGTCCCTGATGGAGCATGTTGCCATCCACCTTTCCGCAGTTTAAATATAAACTGATCTAACTGCTTTCCATTTCATAAAGCAAGGCAAAATGTTTGTATGCTGGGTTACAGATCACTGGTCTCTCAAACGAAAAGAGGAATTGGCATTATAGCATTCAGTCTCACAGTGGAAGATAGTGTGCTCAGAGCTAAGTGGGTCTAGAAAAAGAAGAGTGTTTCCACTTCCCCTTCCCTATTTTATTTTTAAATTGTAGAGTCCCTTGCATTTGAACCATAAAGGTATTACTGTAAGCAGGAGGCCATGAATCATTCTTTCCTCTTGAAAAGTGAAAACACAATATGAATTTGTTAAAATGTTTGCAGATTCTGATTAATCCTTACTTTTTTTTTTTTAAGAGTCATTTGATAACAGTACAGGAAACGCAGAAGCAATGCGTCTTTCCTTGTTTCAAAAACAATTGAAAAGATGTTTTATATTTAAGACAGAAAATCAGTGCATAGGAGTTTGTTAGGATTCTGAAATGGAGGCTAACATTGCTCCCATGTGGCATTGCTGATGGCTGAATCAGGGTGGGGGGAGTATAGTGACACAGATTTTTAGATACAATTCATCTTTTTATTGGCTTTGGAAACTAGGGGTAAAACTGCTTTTTTGTTACTGTCTCTCTTGGATCATTATTAATTGATTCTTTATCATGAAACCAATCCATATAGATCTTCATTGTGTCCTGTGAATGTTTNTTTTTTTGGCAAAGTAAGTCAGAAGTAGTGATTTAGGATGGAGAAAGCCTTCCATATTTAGAGAACAGGCTATCAGAGTCAAGGTCACCCTGCTGGGGAAGGCTGAATGAACAGCAGTCACTCGGAGGGAGTAGTGGGTGATTACACACCCAGTGCTGAGCCTGTGTAAACGGCTCTGCACTCCTTGTTCCTGCACAATTCCTCACAGAGGTGGTCACGGACCAGAAACCCAAACAGTGAACAGACCGTGTTGTTCTTGTATAAAAAGCAGAAGAGGAAATGAAAAAAATCTACATAAATGTCTAAGCATTACCTTGCTGTTTCCCCAGTTCAGATCCAGAGGGGCCTGGAGATGTTATTGGCTTTATAATTTTTCCCTGGAATCTTTTGTTGTATATTCCATAACAATTTGGATTGCTTATATGCTGAGTAAAAAAGTGAATCAAAATCTCTCAGACCCTACCTTAATTACAAACAGTAGTTCATATACTTAATGAAAAGGGTTGATTAGCAATGAAATACCACTCAGCAAACTTTCTGAATACTGAAGACTGTATCCAAAAGATACAGAAGACTAAAATGTCTCCTAAAATTGTTAATATTTCCATACCACATGAAAGTTTTTTTTAGAAATACAATTAAGACAATGCTTATTACAATCTAATTATATCCTCATTCCTTTTAATCTTTCAATCTTCCATACACAAAGAATTTGCTAAGTAAAATCTGTCATCTTTGGCCAGTATTTGTGTTTCTAGTTACCATGAAATTCCAAAGATCCTCATTAACTAATTTGAAAGCATTACTGCATGGAAAGTTTAAAGTATGAAATGCTTTTATAGAGAAATACTTATTCAGCAGAACTGTGGGAATTTAACATGTGTGCCTTCCATTAAAGACTGCATCTATTTATTCAACTTTTATAGTTACAGTTTCCCCTACTCTACTAAGGATTTTTGTCAGAATTTTTGAGATAAAACACTTCAGTTTTAAAAATTCCTAGGAAGTTGTATGTAATGTATCTGATTTGTTAAGGTGAGCATTCCTATTGATACTAAGTGGGAGATTTCATAAAGTTATTTGGAGAGTATGTCCCCAGATCTTAATTATTTATTTTCTGTATTTTAACACTTGAGATAAAGATGTTATGAAATGCAAAGAGAGATGTCACTCAAAAGTGAACAAATGACAGTGAAGTGAGAAGGAAAATGTCGGCTCTCTCAAGTATTGCTTCTGATTTTTTGTCCTGTGACTAAAGATTATAGGTTTATTAAAGATGAACTTTCACAGGGCTACTGCTACTGATCCCTTACTTGGATTGGGTAACTTCACTGGGTAACTCCAGCCTAGAAAATAATTACAATTAGTAAGTTGTTTCCTTCAGAGTGAGAAGCAGGGATTCATGCTGGAGAGCCCACATAAAAGTCTCGTGTTGACAGATTTGTACCTTGAGGAGCAAGGCTGTGTCACTAAACTGCAGGAGAACTTTTCCAGTGAGTGACACCGTTAAAAAGGATTTTTGCAGCAACTTCCTGGCTGCTTACAGCAGTTATTAGAGTAAATTGGATATGCACTGTGCCTGATTAAGCACATTCCCACATCCGTGTTTACCCTGAAAGCCAGAGCTGTCCCCGAGTTCACTTTGCTTGATTGTGATCCGTGAGATCTTACAGAGTCAAACAGCATCAAAGCTCAGGGAACATTCTGATGTTGCAAGGTGTTCTCTCATCAGCTGCTCGTGGCACACGAGTGGAACCTGCTGGAAATCCTCCGCAGCTCCAGGCCGGGCAGGATTGGCTTGGTGCTCCGAACTGAGGAAGTGCTGCTGAGCCGTGGGAAAAGACTGCACCCTGCTCAGGTTCACAGCTCTGAACAAATGGTCATTAGCTAAAGGAAAGCCTAATTAATATATTTCTAACATGCTCCTTGAAACGTGGTGCAGTTCAGCTATGTATAAGCAGTGAACAGTGACACCATACCCCACTGAAATTATGGGAAACAGGCAGAGTGTGGTAACCTAAATTATGATTTTATTTGAATGCTGAGGGTCAGTAATGCTGGCCTTCAGGACAATCTCATATTCTGGTACCTGTCCCCTGGAACTTTTCTAAGATAAGTAATAACCTGGTTAGAAAAGAAAAATTTCTTTGACATCTGTTTGTCATGTTTAGAGATACTGTGAGCTATTCACGCTGTATTTTCAGCATGGCAAAGAAAGAGTTAATGACACAAAACTGTAGCAAATTGTCTTTTAGATGTTCCTTACATAGACCTTAGATTTTTCTTTATTATTATTATTATTATTATTTTTATTTGTTATTGGAAATTTCTTTTAACTGGTCTTTGTTTCTGCTTTTCCTTGTTTGTTTGGGGTTTTCTTAAACTAAAGCAAATATCCCGACAGTACATAGCTGTGCACCTTTTTGCTTGACATGAATCAGTGAATGAAGGTGATTAATTCAATATACTGATTGTCCTGGTCATACACTCCTATTGCAGCTGAGGTGGAATGGTCTCTAGATTTCGTGGCTGTTTCTCCCACTCCTTTACCTTGTGTTTGTCTTCCTAAGTGCTCCTGGAAAACAGTCCCAGTGTAAGAAGTGACGACCTGCCTGCCCTGGGATGGCTTAAAAACTGTCAAATACAGATGCACAGCAATCAAGTTAAAAGTCTCATTGGTGCTTCTGATGGCTTCAACAGAGAAATGGAAAATAAATGCTCTGCCCAGCAGCAGAAAGACTTAACTCGTTCCAGAGAATTAAGGCCACTTCTAGTGAGGCAAGGGGAGGAGCAGAGCCATCAGTTGCCTGGTAGTAAATATGTTTAATGTAAAGCAAGCAGAGCTTAAAGAGCTCATTTTTCTTCCAAATTTCTTCCAAGTGCAGATTAAATACTCTTGGCTTTCTTGGGGGTGAGGTGGAGAAGATGTAGATCAAAATCACTTTCACAGATTTATTTAGAATTTAAATATCAAAGCAACTGGCTATATTGGAAGGATTATGAGGTTTCTTCCTTCACCACGTAGACAGATAAAAAAAGGAACAAAAAGAGAACTGTTTTATGCATGCAGGATTTAAACCAGTTCATTTGTGAACACTACATTTTTATTTCTGTAGCTTTCATTAGTTATTTGTGCAGTTGGTAGATACAAAAATTGGAAAATGGCATGATATTCATGAGGCTTATGTATATTGACAAGGGATGCAGAATGGTGCCTTGCACTTTAGAATTAAAGGGATGTTTATAAAGTATATTTTACGTACTGAAATATTCATCCTCTATCCTATATCTGCCAAACAGCTCAGCATACACAAATACTCTCATAACTCAGAATGCATTGCTTATCTATTTTAATTTGTTTTGCATACAGAGCGTATGTGGTGGAATACTGCTCCTAGGTCATGAGCATTATTTCATACTTTATATTTTTGTGTATTCGAACTCTATAAATTCTCGACTAAACAAACACGTGAGGTATTTTAATATTCAAATACCATTATTTTTGGTCACTTGTAATCATATTTTACTGTCATGAAGATTTAGGATTGCTGCAAGCCAGGAGGTGTATGAGAAGCATTCAGTGTACTGCTACTATTTTTCATTCCAAACTATTCCATAATAATTCATAAAAACTTCTGTTTTTTTCTTTGGCCCTTTCTTTGGATTTTTCTTTGGGACAGTTGGAATGTTGGATCTCTGAAGCCTGAACCCATGCAGTGTGCAGCCATTTAATGGAATCGATGTGATTAATACTTTAAGAAGATCAGCTGCCAAATACAATACACGTGTCTATATAGTGCTTTTCATCCTGAAGCGATTCCAAAGTCCTGTGCCAAATTTAGGGGACAGAACGTGCTAATCTGCCACACAGTAATAGAGGGAACTGCCTACTTATGTTAAGGCTCATATTTCTGTTAGAGATAACCTGCGCACTTACATGGGATCAGCATTTGCATACCTGAAAGTTAATTGCTAAATTACAAATTCTATGCAGGCATTAATATCTAATGAATAGCAAGCAATTATATTTTAATAATGCCTGAGAAAATTGGGATTCCCTGCCCTGAGAATTACGAAATACAAAGTTCTAAAACCAAAGGGATCATAGATAATTCAGTTTGGAAGGGATGTCAGGAGGTCAGCTGGTCCAACTTCTCCTTCAAAGTGGGGTGGTTATGAGGTCAGGCATCAGACTCGGGCCCATCGTTCTTAGGGCAGGCTCCCTACAAGCCCCCTGTTCCACTGGACAGGCTGTCAGCACTCAGTGCCCTTGCTGGGCATCTTCTGCGGTGTGCTGAGCTGCTTCAGCAGTTTGTAACATCTGCTTGTTCTCACTGCAGCTCCCTGCTTGTGTATTCGTGTGTGTGGGCACAAATCCCATTCCCCCACACTGCTGAATTCAAACTGAACTTGAAATACTGATGAAAACTACCAAGTAGCACTGACATAGGGGGAGCGGTTCTCTTTGGTCACTCTAAATGCTAACTTGGCTTACTGGGCATTTTGATTGACTTAAACTCCCTATTTTTTAAAGTTTTTTGTATGTTAAAGGAGTTATGGTCAAAGAAATGCAATTAGCATTTGGAGAAAAAGTGTGTAATGCATGATTTTTATTTTCTATCTGTATGTGGAGGTTCTCCTCTGAGGAGTAAAGAAATGCATTCCTCCTCTATGCCATATATGGAGGAGTTGTGAAGTGAAAAAACAATAGTTAGAAGCTAATGACTGAACTGAGAATGTCTTCCTCCAAAAATCCTAAATTGCATGAAGTCTAGGTTACATTGTAATTAGGTTAGATATTCTTTTAAATACGAAGTCAGTGTTTTGCTTGTTGCCCTTCAATTGGCTGAATTTACACATCCTGTCTGATAGGTCACTTTATCATAACGCTGCCACAAAACTATTCATATAGACGTTATTTTAGAGATAAATCCAACTTGAGAAGGCTTCTTCCTCAGAAAGGATATTACATATTACAGAGGATGATGCCAGTGCTTGTATGTGATATCAGAAACATTAATACAATAAAAGATTATGGTTGTGGTAGTAGTTTTATGAATGCAATTTCACCTGGAATTATATTCTAAATGGATTTTGTTACAGTAAGATTAATTTGAAAGACCCAGCTATCTTAAATACAAATTTTACTGCATCTTTTATATATCTTTTTATTGGGCTTATGAATAGGAGTTGGATATGAGTCTTGTTTGAAAAGAATACACTGTGTGACTCAAATGTGCTGGTAGAGTCAAATTTTAACTCCTGCTCAAAATTTCAGCAAATAACCTGCTTGGCCTCTGGAAGGAACTGCGTGGCTCTGCTGCAGCGGTGTCTTAACATACATTTCACATAACTTCTTTGCTCATGCTGGTGCTCAATTGAAATTTGTCACCTGATCCTGGTAAAGCCACGGGGCACGGCGTTGGGTTCTGTGCAGGAGGCGAGGTGTCTTTGCACTCACGTTAACAGTTTTGGGCTGCAGGGGGAACCCGGCCTGTCTGTCACAGAGAGCTTCGACTTCGGCGCTGCGGAGGCTTCTCAGTCCGACTGAACTTCCCATAACGCAGCCTTGCTTCCTTCTGGAAACTTACTATGCCGAAGTAGCCCAGATTCTGGGCTCAGCTGAAGCTCTGTGTGCATACTCAGCATCCTGAGCAGACATGGACTTTTTGATTATTGATCTGTTTGGCTTCCTCAGGTCTCAGGACAGCGTAGCACAAACTGTCACCTCTTTTCCCTGCCCGGCTCTTGGCAGCTTGGGGGGGGAGGAGGGATCACACCAAAAGCTGGTGACAGATCACTCCGTTGGTTGTGCACAAGAGGAGACCTTGAGGCTGTCTCCCCCCAGGTGACAGGAGCCCACCTGCTTGAGTCACTTAACATGAAGTTGGATAACATGGAATGCTCTGGGAGCAATCCCCTGAAGCTCTTGCGCCCCTGGGGTTTTCTTCAGTCTCAGATTTTTGTTACCTATGTTGCCACATGAGCTTCCCCCTCTTTTTGTTTGTACTCTTGCATCTTTTTTGTTCTTTTTCTTCAGAATGATGCAAGTGACTTTTCTTGAAACTTTTTCGTACCAGCAGTTCCCTTTTGTGTGAGCTTTACTTCTCTTCTAAACAGTCACACGTTTTTTTCTCCTGTTTCTCTGTTTTGTTTGGAAAGATGGATGTTCCCTGAGTTCCTGCCTTTATGTGTAAAATACTGGAATTGCATAGATAGGTAGTAGATAGAATTTAGGGGGAAATTCTGTTATGACATTCATATCCCAAGCAATTTAAAGAATCTTACTTAAAATTCCTAATTGTTTGTCTGCACAGGAGACATTAGAGTGGATTTCAGGGCTCTTTAAACATAGTTTTTGGCCTTGCTTTTTTCTGCAGCCTGTTCAGGAAATAAAATTGTGTCTGGGCCAGTCTGTAGTTCTAACTGAGGCGTATATTCATCTGCACAGCACATCTGCAAGCAGATATTTATTCTTTACTCCTTTGATGTGTAGCTTAAAGAAATATTTCGGGTGTTGAGTAGTTTTAAACAAAACGTTTCCTCTAAAAAATAAAAAGGGAAAGAAGCAGCAGCAAGGCAGGCAGGCAGAGCACGCTGGTGACAAACACCTCAGTGCCACGGAGAAGCTCCCGCTCCGTGTGAGCCCTCTGGCAGCAGCAGCTCTGCTGCCGTGCGTGAGCAGCGACGCTGGGCTTGGAGCTGCACTGAGAGCCTGGCTTCCTTCGCAGCAATTTGTCAATCAGCGTCACCAGCCTGCTTCAGAGAGCTGGGCTGGTGCCTCTGCATGGCTCCAGCCTGTTCTGGAACTGTCCAAACTCACTCAATGGGGCCTCACCTCTCACTCAAGCAACACTCTATTTAACTGACGTGTGTTTAGTTACGTGTTTGGGGTTTGAGTTTATTTCAGTTGAAGTATTACTCTAGAAGATGACTTGTGCGTGTGCCTACCCTAACACGATGTGTCATTTTTATTTGTATGCCCTTTCTTTGGCTTTAACTAAGCCCTGCAGGCTTTGGAATTGAAGGATTAAAAAATAACAATAGCAAACAAAAAGCATAATTTTATTTTCAATGTTGCTAGGTACCTCATTCTATGTTCCTCATTTATTATTTGCTAGATAGCTGTAGGCATACCAGCAGCTCACTGAAGGAATGAACAGAAAATATGAAAACAGTGATTATCCTCTAAAATCCAAATTAAACAGGCTATTGTCATTACTGCTTTTATGTCATTTCTCTAAATTCTTTAGGTACCATCATATCCCAGACTACTTTTATTTGCTACAGTTCTGTAGTTAACAGCTGTAATAAGAAGAGGAGGATTGAAATGTAATTTAAATGTTCCCCTTGAAACTCGTGTGCATCCTTTGAGTGAGAAAACACTGTGCTGTAGAACACACTCTTCACTGCAGGGCTTCTTCACCCACAGGACCACCTAGTCCAGCCTCAGCTGAAGTCACTGGGAAGGCTTCAGTGATTGCTAGAAGGCTTTGGATCAGGATGTGTAAAATGAGGTCATGTGGAAAGGTAAACATAAGATATCACATTCCAGACTGTAGCTGCACCACATGTGCACTAAATGGGGACAGCTGCTGGGAACCCATTCTGCTGGAAGATGCTGTTTGGAGAATAAATGGCTGATGGCATAGGATCAGAAGGACTCAAAAGACACAAGCTCTTGATTTATTTCTATCTTTCTGTGTACAAACTTGAGCAGAGGCTAAAAGCATAATCCTTTTCTCTAACTGGTTCCGAGATACCACTTAGATTTTTTTTTCCTTCATCTCTCCTATTCTCTTTTTTCCTTTTAATTTTACTAAGAGGCTACATATTCCTTCGGAGTTTTGAAACTTTAAGAAGAGCAAGGTTTCTCTAACTTCTCTTTCCCTGTCTGCCCTTTCCCTTCCTTTTTTTTCCAGAAGGATTTTCCCCACCATAAGTGGGAGTTAGGATGATTCTGACTGAAACCACAAATTAGTTGGGTAGACTTTATGTTTCAGTTTACTTTAAAAGTTTGGTGTGGAGTTTAAAGTAGTTTATGCAATGGAAAATCTTATGTGTGGGAAGCTGGACATGTGTATTTGTATACCTGGAGTTTGGGAGTACCAGAGTGAAAAGGAACTCTGTGCAGCATTTATCCAAAATTGGATTAGAATTCTTGATGTACTGCCTAGATACTGGAAATTAATTAGCGAAGTTCAAAAATGAAGTAATCATTTTACAATTTATTCTAAGAATAATTTCACTGTAGATGAAACCTGGGAGTTTTCTGTTGTAAATATATCCAGCACTCTCCATTTTTGAACCAAGCACTGCCCATATTGTGGTGTTTGCTCTTCATAGTGATTCTGACTCTGGCATCTCTCATTTGCTCATCACAGATTCCTAATGCAACACTGGAAAACGTACTGAAATCTTTCTTGCTATTTTAATTGTAAGTTCATATGTACCTGTAGTAAGGCTCCCAACTTTCAATCCCACAGGCAAGTTGGAGATAGAGAGAAGGGAGGCTGCATTAGTGTTTCACCTTCAGCAGCAGCTAGAAAAGTGTGAGACACTTGAACGGCTGTTGCCTGTACTCTGCCTGTTCTGTGAATAAATAGGTTGTCAATCTAGCACTTTAAACAAGCACTTTCTTCTTTTTTAACCTTGCTTCTTGACATTTTCCATTAAGCATACCGTAATGGAAAAGATGAGGAGAATTTCTCTACACACCAGGAATAGCAACCTGTCTGCTTAGCACGAAGGGCCCTTTTCTGTGCAGTGACTGAGAGCTTCATCCCATGCTGGATTGCTTCTCGAGATTAGATGCTGATAGCCCTTCCCTCTGTGACCGTGACTGCCTGGCTCCAGGGGAACTCCCCAGCCAGGCAGGAGGCAGCGCAGTGCTGAGTGTGGCTGCAGAATGAAAGCAGGCTCTGACACAGCACCGAGTGCTGGGCGTGCTTCCTGCAGTGAGCGTGTCCAGCACAGGCCATCTGTCCCTGTCCAGCTGTGGCACTGAGCCTCGGCTGAGGTTCTGAAGGCTCCTCAGGCAGGCACTTTTTCACCTTGTCCACTCTCCAAACCCCCTGATGGCCACCAAGCCCATGAGATGTGTGGAAATCCTGTGTGTGAGAGGATGTTCATCAGTACTAAACACTGCTCACATGTACAGGTAGGAAGAGTTAAATAGAGGTAGTCAGTGAAGTTACTAAATATAAGCCTTTTTAAGAAGAAAACTGGTTATTACTAGATCATAATGGCGCTCTGATTTCTGGTAGGTCTAAGAGACTAGAATGCTATATAGATATTTGCTTAAAGACAGGCAAAACCAGAAATCCGTATACGTACTTTGGCATGTACAGAGACATAACCATGCAAAATGCCTAATTAGCTGTCCATTACTTAAAGCTGTTTCAAAGTTAATTCATCATTAACTTCATAGATCTTTTAAGGAAGACATTATTGTCCAAGCTCTTGGACCCTATTGTAGTCTACTTCCTTGTGATACTTATGCTATTCAAACAGCAGCTCTGTCTGTGGAAGGCTGCAGTTAAATAGGCTCTGTGGAGGTAGCATCGTGTTTCCTAGCAACACCATGTCCGTGGCAGTGGTGCTGCCTCCCCTCTCTACGCTGAACGCAAAGTCATGTCCATTAATCCCCAGCTGCACTTAAAACTTTTCAGGGATTTTGCTAGCTCCCTACTGTTCATGTTTTCATCTTGCTCATACGCTGCAAGGCAAACTGCTTCAGTGATTTAATTCTCTTCGGTGCCTCAGTATAAAACCAACCATGTGTGTATATTCACAATTACTATTTGTTTTTCGTTTAAAACAAATAATTTGTCCTGTACTGTGATGCCTCCCCTCAGACATTATCATTTTGGTCATTCAAACAACCTGACAAATGAAAGAGATAAACTAAATGTCCTGAAAATCTATGACCTGTGCTGCAAAAGTAACTGAATTTTTTTAAGCTAAGATATGTAGTGGCAAAATAACCCTAAATTTAAGTGAAAGGAGCATTTTATTTTTTCAATACACAACAACATTGAAATAAAACTTACAGGACTTGTTTCTACCTGCTGAGAGCTTTCAGTGTAATGTGAAGTGAATACTCTTTGTCCTATGGTGGTATCAGCTGTGTGAGTTCCAGGGATATCACTTTGTTGTGTGGGAAATTCCTGCAGCATTGTGAGAATGAGTCTGGGGTCAGAGAAACTGCTCTCTGACTTTACCTGGCTACAGCCAAGGCAGCTGGGAGGAGCAGGAAGACACAAACTCAGAGCTGTGGCTTTCTGAAAGGGTTTATGGAAACACACACCTGTTGTCAGGCAACACAGCCTTCTCCTCCTGCTCAGACTCATGAAGAGGTGCTGTGAGAGGTTTGCTGTTGGCTTCAAATCTTCTGTCACCCCACAGACAAATACTCATGCTTGTGTGGATTGGGTGTTGATGGATTTGATTGTATATACCAAGGCTGCAGTTTGGTTTTCTTACCCTTTTTCATAAAGAATACTCAGTAAGATACAGGAGTGTCTCCTGAGACTCATTTACTTCCCAGAAAAAGGAGTCGAGGTATTCTATCACCTACGGATGTTTGTTAGAACATGTAAGCAGCTTAGCTAATTAATATTTTTGTTCCTAATTTGGCTCTTGCTATACAGTAAGTTATGTCATATTCCTAATTAATTCAAAACATGCATCTTTGGGGGCTATCTCTTCTAATACGTTTTTCAGACAGTGTAAGATGTTACACCAAATATAAGTAAACTTCGTGTTAAATACGTAGGTATTCTAAAATTACTGTCAATTAAGGAAAATATTTTCAAAACTATTTATTTAAACTTTGTGTTTAGAGACATTCTGGAGAATGATGCAACGCACAGTACAAAGTCCTCTGAGCATTGACAGGCTTGTTGAAGATGTTCTCCCTCTGTGTGCACACACGTAACAGTGAGAAAAATAAGAGACAGATCTTCTGTCAGCAGACTGTCATTTCTGTCAGCTCAAGGTCTGCGCCTTTACAGGGTTCTTAAAACGTGTTACAGCAGGTAGGGCTCCTCCTCCCCTCGGCTTGAGCTAGATCCCCATTTCTCCAGGGCGTCCCCTTCCTTTACCGAGTGTTTGTGGCAGTGGCAGGACCGAGCCTTTTTGTCTGCACAGTAGCACGGCCTGAGCGCAGCGGGGTGGGAGTGCCCTGGGCTCACCTTCTCCGTTTGTCCTCCCAGATGGCTGCCCGGACCTGTGCAATGGCAACGGGAGGTGCACGCTGGGCCAGAACAGCTGGCAGTGCGTCTGCCAGAGCGGCTGGAGGGGGCCGGGATGCAGCGTCGCCATGGAAACCGCCTGTGCCGACAGCAAGGATAACGAGGGAGGTGAGCAAAGCCCTGCGATCCCGGTCCCGGAGGAGCAGAGGGCTGCACACGCCGGCCCCGGGAGTCGCTGTCCCGCAGAAGGGCTGTGGCTGCCACCACTGCCGGGGGTTACATTTCTCTCCGCAAGGGAGAGGGAGCTGTGGCCGTGCGGGACAGGCAGGGACCCCCGGGCGGGGGAGGCTCGGTCCCACCCCAACCCTCGGTGGGGAGCACGGCCCAGCCGAGCAGAGCCGCCTGCTGCGGGCTCCTGGGGCACGGGAGTGGCAGAGGAGCTCCCTGTGCCCGTGTGCCCCTCGGAGCAGCTGGCACAGCTGGCACAGCCACCGTGCTGACCTTGTCCTGTACCGTGTGCGGGGCCAGGGCCGCGCTCCCCTGTGCACAGCCCCTCTCAGGCTGTCCCTGCTGTCACACAGCCCCTCTCAGGCTGTCCCCTGCTGTCACACAGCCCCTCTCAGCCTGTCCCCCACTGTCACACAGCCCCTCTCAGGCTGTCCCCCACTGTCACACAGCCCCTCTCAGGCTGTCCCTTCCTGTCACACAGCCCCTCTCAGGCTGTCCCCTGCTGTCACACTGCACAGTTCAGTGCCAGACCGAAGGGTTGGGTGAGGTGTGCTGAACAGACATGTATGGTAAGGGGCTGACATCCCTGCCCTATTTTCCCTGCCCTTTATCAGGCATATCTCTATCAAATATAGGGTGTGTCCTGTGTTTCCCCTCAAAGATGTGTTTCTGGTTTAGTAGAGCCCTCCGTGGTGGCCTGAAAGCAGTTCTGAGATGTTGTTCTTTCTAAACAAGATCAGTTAAGTTGTTCCTTCATTTCAAGGAACTTTCTTATTCCTTGCAATATAATGTCTTTAGAAAGTCACATAGATTCTTTTTCGTGGGCTTTGCTCTCTGTTACAAACCAAACATCAGACACAGCTTTCTTCCTTGAGACTCCTTCCCTTTTCTTTGGCCAATAATTAATCTGAAGAAAACATCTGCTGTTTGCTGATTAATAAATATTTTATAAATTTATTTCCTAAAACTGCAAAGCAACATTGGGCTGTATCAAGGGTAAGATCGTCATTAGGATGAGTGTTTTAATTCTACCACTAAGATTTCAGGGTTTAGAAACTGCTTTTAAGTCTCAAACTGAGAAAAAGGTGTATTTGGTTTTGATTACATGATATTAACCACACCTGAATATCATCAGCTAGTTTTAATTTGTAAATCCTCTGTTAGTTCCTTGGTTTCACATGCTCAGTGCTTAGGGAAGTATTTTGGAAGTTCTAAAGCTAATTCAATTTCAGATAACTAGAACTCGCTTTATATCTGTTACTGAGTTATAAAGAGCAGAATCTAACTGCCAAAGTACATTAACTGGCCTTTAAGTGTACAACAAAACCCACTAAACTTGTGTTAATATTTAGTGTAAGAAACTGAAAGGTTAAATGCTTAGGTTTGCAGTTTTTACAGGCTTTGAAGATTATAAAGGTAAATTTTAAAATGGATGTATTACTAGAATTTCCTCAAATAAGAGAAAAAGTTTGGAAATATTTTTGGAAATACTGGAACGAGAGGTTTATTTATATATCCAGGACAGTATTTTGCACTTGTAAAACTTAGGCAAGCAGGGCTAAAAATGACCAGCGACACTATCCAGCTGCTCATCCTAATGAAAAATTGTGGAATTGTAAAACTTATTCAAGGAAGGCAAACAGTAGCTCATCAAAGGCAAAGAATACAGAGAGAATATACCAGACAACAGATATACTATGAATTAATAATTAATGCAGAATTGTATATTCCATTATCATGCAAGTTGCATGGATTTGGGTTTACCATAGTAAAGCACCTGAAAGAAAATTAGTTTGTCTAGCTGAAGGCTGGAAAGGTTTAGGGGACAACTCTTCAGATGTTCTCAATGTTTGCATTTTAAGTAATTTTTTTTCTCAGAGACTAGAGTGGTTATGCTTGTTGGTTCTTGTGAGTGTAAATAGTTGGAAAATTTAAGCTTGATCCCAGATCCAAACAACCTGAGAAGTCCCTTTGACCCACGTGTTTTCACATGGGGATTTTATGATAAAGGCAGAAATGAGTCTCTTGTCTTCTGACCCTTTGCTCGGTACTTTAATTCAATGATTCCTGCTCCTAATAGTCTCATCCTTATTAATTCCTGTAGGATGTTTGTATAAGGGAGCTCAGGTGCTGTTCAACACCTGTTCAGCTGCTGTTTCTCCACAAGCTTGCCAGGCATTCCTGAAAAACCACAGAGAGACTCTGAGGCACGCTGTGTTTCCCACCCAGAGCTCCCCCGAGGCCGCACTCGGCGCTCCCGGTGCCTCTCGTGCCGTGGTGATCTGTGCTGCCGCGGTTTGCATGATTGTATTCTGGGCTTCAGATTCCTTTGGGATGTCGTGGGGTCCTTTCCCACCTGCGCTGTGAGGACAGAGGCGTTGTCCTGACCACCAGTTTGTCAAATTGTCAGTCACAAGAGCTACAACAAAACTCAGAAACGAATATAACCTTAATCACTTAATGCTTGAGATCTTAGAGTGCAGTCCTGCCTTTGCCTAAGCTGTGTTGCTCTGTACGTGTCTGGTTCACTACACACCTGGCCAGGAACGTGTCCTGTGACCTCTGTGTTTATAGGGGAGTGTACAGGAATGGAGAGGCTGGAAGGGATGTGTGTTCTGTGCTTCAGGCTGCTCCTGTATGTAATTGTGACTCTGTATATAAAGGAACAGATAAAATTAAGTTTTCTCATTAGACAAAGCTGAAAACTGTACTATGGGAATCAATATTAAAGATCCAGCTAGTTACCAGAACCCCAAGTTTCACATAAAATGCAAGTTTATTGGAAGTTAAAGAAATTGCCTCTCCTCCCAGTCACTCTTTTCATTTGAAACTCAGCTGAGTTTATTTGCAGCAAAGTGTTGAACTCATTTGCTGCTCCATTACCAACATTGCTCTGTTAACATAAGCAAGTAGTCCTGGGGTAGTACAGAACAAACAAGCTGTTCTTTCAGAAGGCAGTAGGGTATCTAAAAATACTTTTTTTTTTTTGCCTGAAGGAGGTCCTTCTCTGGACAGTCAAACCTCCTTCCTTTCTGCATGTTGATAAAGAACAGTTCCTTCAGGATGTGTCAGAAAGGGAACTATCATTTCCTGTCTTCTCTGCAAACAGGTTTAACGTATTTTGGAGCTTTTTCCCTGTTCAGCCATTCTTATTGCAATTGTATCTCACAATCAGATTCAAAGGCCTTGGGCGAAGTCTTCATTTTATGAATGTCAGGGAGAGCATTGCCACTGACTCCAGAGGGTTTCCCATTTGTCCTGCTTTGTTGTATTATCTGCCACAATGCAAACTCCATACCATAGTTCAAAAAGAGAAATATGAAAGATTATGCTTAATATTTTCTTTCCATTTCAAATTAATGTCCTTTAGTTGGTTTATTCCTAGAAGAGGCAGATGAGTCCCTCTCTCTTTTAGACTTACAAATCTTCATTTTAAATAAGATGTCAGTGTGGATTACTGGCATAAATAAAATGTGATTCCAGAGCAGCGAGAGGAGAGAGACTCCAAATCTGTTTTCTCCTCTTAGGGCTGTTCAGGTGGAGCTGTGAATGATCTGAGGTAGCACTGGGAGTTCACCTGCTTTTGTCCTTACCATCACATGTCAAATCAAGATACAGGCTCAACTAGGTCTTTACCCTGGAAGTGTCCAAGGCCAGGTTGGAGAGGCTTGGAGCAACCTGGGACAGTGGAAGGTGTCCCTGCCCATGGCAGGGAGTGTAATGAGATGAGCTTTAAGGTCTCTTACAACCCAAACCAGCCTGTGGTTCTGGGATTCATTATGAACCTGTTTAGGGTTACTTTGGTGCTTAGGCTACTATGCTGAAAAAGCTTGAAAATCTCTTATCTTTTTTTTCTTCTTTTTTTTTCTTTTTTTCATTTTTCTTTAAGGAGGAAGCCTAACTGAAAAGTAAAGAGGCTCCTGGCATTGACTCACTTTTAAGATCTCTTTAAATTAGAAAGTGCTTCTGTTTTCCAAACTATGTTTGGATTACATAATTTGCTCACTGTGGCTGCTTCTAAAGATAATATCTTCCCTTAATCAGTCCCTCAGTAATCTAATCATTATTAAGCATCTTTTGGAGGGATTAGAAACAGCTTTATTTTAAGACCTGTAATTGTGATTACAATATATAATCCCCCTAATAGACACGTATAACCCATTTAATTCACCGTGGCTTTATTTTAGGAAATTGAGGCATTACAGATGGTATTTTGAGGAATGGGAGAGGATATGCTACTTTTTCAGTTCCTATATATTTTGGCATATTGCATAAGGAAATCACTACTGCGGCTGTTGATACCCATCATTTTGCAATAAGTATTTTATAATAATTTGCTTGTTCCTAAATAGAAAAATGTTTTTAGTATCTCAAAACAGTCTGCTTAAATTATGTATGTTTAAGTAGATTTCACCGTAGACCTTGCGGTGCCTCCAGGTGCATGAGGCAATGTGATACACAGCAAAACTCAGATTTTCTAAAGTATAGTTTCACTAAATGTTGGATGCAGTTGGTATCCATCACGTTTGAGGAATCTTTGTCCTGAGTGCCTTGGGATAATTTGGGAGAGACATTTACAAATCCTGTCCTCTGCAGAGGCAGCTTTGGCAGGAGCCCATATTACCCACTGGGGTTGATCTTTCTAGGCTTTTCTTTTCCTTCTTTCTCTCTTCTCCTACCTTTTGCATCCGTTCTCAATTGCTCATTTTTATAGTTTTTTGTTGGCAAGACAGTTAAATTATGTAATCTCAGAGAAAGAAAAACTGGAAATAAGCAAAATTTTGCTAAGTTTGTTTTGTTTCGGATTTGATCAGGATGGAGAGGACAGGTGCAGGCAGGTTAAAAAAAAAAAAAAGCTTAAGTGCAATCACTGCTTCTATCACTTCCCAGATCACATTTCTCCTCACAATGTAATTATCTGGACTAAAATTGGTAGGAGAAGGAAAGGAAGCAGGCCATAGCAGTATAGAATACTAAGCTAAATAGAAATGAGGAATTTCTTATTTGTTATGCAAAGTGGGACACTCTTTTTAAAATACATTTTAATTTCTTTTCCACTTGGCTTTCCAAACAGAGATGTGCATCTCTCGGAAGGCAAATTTTGCCCTTCAGTTTGTTACTGTATAGCTTTAACCCCACCACGAAGTACAGTTGGTGGTAATTCTGCTTGGCACAATACATTAAAGACAATGAATTAAAGAAAGCCAGCTATCTGCTCCAGTATGAAATCTCTTCAATTCACAAGAAAAATACATTTCTAGTGAAGTTCACTGTCAGGACAGTGCACTTGACTGATTGAAAGGCTGTTTATTTGAGTTGTCTTAGAAAACTCATCTCTGAAATTAGACAGAAGGAAAATAGAAAGAAAGAAGTGTCTTCCTGCAATAAACATTTAGAAAAAAATTGCTTTTAGAAAATTACAAATCCTCTGACTTGATACTGCATCAGGCTTGTGACATTTAAGATAATACAAGTATTTCACAGCACAAAAGCAAATCATGTAATTTAGCTTGCCTCAACAAGGATTGCCTCAGCGGGGGTCTCTAATTCAGCACAGACAAAAGATTTTATGAAGTTCTCAATATAAATACCCAGAATACTCTTGGCGCAGAAAATGCCTTCCCAGAGCCTGTACAATAGTCAGTTGTGGAACATTAAATGCAATCAGGAGCTGAAATCTGTTGTGGATGGGGGCCAGAGTGAGTCACGTGGGCTCGGGTGTAAAATCTGTATCAAAAGTAGGCACTCCAAGTTGGAGGAGAGCTAATGAGTGCGCTTGTGTGTGATTGTGTTACAACTTCATGTCAGCCTCTAATCGCCTTTACACACATTAGCCAGCTTATCCTCCCCGTCCCTCACGGGATGTGCTACTGCAGTAACTCACTCTCACAGCCCGGGGAGGAGCGAAAGCAGGAAACTCAGAGACTGCACATTCCATGGTCTGAAAAGGCTCCAGGATCCGTGCAGGTGTCTGTGTACACTGGGGCTGGACAAACATGCTTTTTCAAGGTTGTTCTTACCTTGCAGCCCTTTGGGTCAGCCTGGCTGTGAGCAAGGTGTGGTTTGGAGTTGGAGCATCAATAATCCACAGGTTCTGAGGGACCCCCAAGCTCGGTGCGTAGCTGGAGCTGCACCTGCCGTGGGTTCTTCCAGCTGGTGCTCTCAGGAGTGAGGCTTTTCCTGACTGCCAGAGCTCCGGGCAGCACAGGGACCCTGAGTGGGCCAGGGAAGTGGGGCTGGTGCTTCACCTCTCTCATCTTCCAGGGTACTTTAAAACCTCACTGGGGAGGCTTTTGGGCATTTGAAGGCACAACCAATCTCCAGGTTCATTCTCCTTTACCAGAACTTGGGATTTACAATCCAGCCTGTCCTGAAAGGCAGTTTGGGTTACAAAATTGCTCTCTTGTGCTCAGGTACTTACAAAAGCCAGTGGTGTAATGAATGTCCTGATAGTTTGCAGGGAGTCTTGACAGGGCTGGAGCAGGAAGAGAAGTGTTTCTTTTCTTGTTAGCACCAGGAACTTCTGAGGAATTATTTTGAATGATACATGCCAATACAGATCACAGTAATTAGATCAGGCTACAAAAGTGTGAAAATTTGGGTTAAATATTAGACAAACTTCCTGATAATAAAATATACTGGGTTGTGGCATAGCCTGCCTGTGGAAGCAGTTTTGCATGCAGTTTTAGAGCTCAATTAAAGTATTTCTCTGTTGGCAGAGAGAAGGCCTATTCTTTTGATAATCTGATAGAGCATCTCTAATTCTTTCACCTTGGGTATATTAATACTGCACATAATTAAAATCGGATCATGATAAATTAACTAATTTGCCCTTAGAGTGATCAAAGACCCTTTTGCCCTCAGGGTTCGTAGTAGCTGCTGTTCTCCCCCTCCCCACCTCCATTTTAATCATCAGTCTGAAATGTTTATTGGAAGAAGAAAAATTTCCAGGAATTAGGCTCTGAAAGTCCCCAGCTCCTGCAGCTACTGAAGTGTAAGGATGCCCTCTGCTGAGCGTGGGCTCGGGAGTTTTGGGCTGGAAACAGAATTGTCCCTTGCTGGGTACAGAAAGCATTGCCTCGGAGAGCTAGATGTCAGGTCAAAGTTCACTCATTCTGATGTGCATTGTGAATTGAACCTGAAGCACAACCTACAGGTGCTTGAAGAAGTGTGGAAACTGTAGATAATTTAGTCATTGGGGTTTAAAAAACCCCAATAGTTCAAGCATCAACTTTCTGCAGAAAAGTGTAGCACCTTTCTAATTCTGCAATCCAGTAACCTGGACATGGTGAGAAATGTATTCAGTGACAAAGGAACACTGATGCTCAGAGGTCCTAAATACATTAGAACAGTAATGTGGTAAAATATATCACTATTCCTCCTGAGAGCTTTTTTAGTCCTTCTAATGATGGTCAAGAGGAATAAAATAATAAGGCAGTCTCAAATATGACACGCACGAGTAGGTTAATCTACTTTCAAGTAATTCTTTAAAGTTTTCTCTTTGCTCTGTAGTGAAGTCTGCCAAAAGGCTTGTGCAACAGCTCACAGAAAGCTGAGAAATGTGTGTATTCATTAGCAAAGTGAACTCTTCAAGAGGGATAACAAGTCACTTGCTTCATTTCTGAAAAGGTTTGAGAATTCAGAAAAACCACGAACAGCAATGGAGAGCTAATCCTGTCCTGCCAGTTAAAATCAGGTCAGAATTTCCCATTTCTTTCCTCTCAGTGAAGGCCAAGTCAGGACTTGTTTTGGTGTCAAACTGTTGGAGGAGGTTCGGCACTGTCTTAGCTCCCTCTCCAGTCTCTTCCCTTTAGCATGCAGAGTATCAGAGAGCTCACTGCTCACTTGAAACTCAGCTGTGTATGCCTTGAAAAGCAGCAATATTTTGGTGAGGTGAGTGGTGAGGATTTGTCATTGAATTAACCATATAAATAATTCAGCATACCTGAGGAAATTCGGAGGATGACAAGCTCTGAAATATATATTAAAACCCAAAGTACTGAACTCTAATTAAAATATATGCTAATAGCAGAATTTTCTTTTGCAGAAGAACTTTTTTTTCTGCCTCTGGTTTTAATCAGCTGAGTCCAATGCAAATAAATGATTCTGTAACAATTTAATTCATATATAACAGTACAGTATGGCGGGAGAAATGGGCTGAGCGAAACCTCATGAAGTGCAAGGTGCTGCACCTGAGGAGGAACAACCCCAGGCACAAATGTCTGCTGGGAGACACTTCTTTGAGTGACTGAGCACTGGAGCAGGGTGCCCAGCAGGGCTGTGGAGTCTCCATTCTCAGAGTCATTCAAAAGCTGTCTGGGCATGGACCTGGGCAACCAGCATCTGGTAGCCTTGCTTGGGCAGGGGGCCGGACCTGGTCACCGCCAGAGGTCCGTGCCAGTCTCAGCCAATCTGTGATAAGAGTCCAGATAGCAAATGAGGCAAACGTGAGCTAAAACCAGATGTATTCTGACAGTAACCAATACTCTTTCATACATGGAGTCAGAGTTTTCAGAGCAGCAAAGTCAATAATAGCAGCAGCTGTGGATGTGAGCAGCACAGTGGTGTGTAAGCCTTTGATACCAAGTAGCAGTGCCCAGGGCCTGGCTGTGTGTGCTGAACAGACCCAGACCTTGGTGCTGCTGTTGCAACAAGCTGGATCGGCGAGTTCACACGAGGTAAAAATATCCTAAGTCCTGAATCCTGCTATCTGAGAATAAATTAGTACAGGGGAATATAGCCATAAAAGTAATAATGTTCTGAAAAGTAAATTGTGTTATGCTCTATGCCTGTCTTTTCTAAATATTGTTGTAAGCATCTGAAAGCATCTGAGTCTGACTTCACAGGACGGCGGCAAAACCTTCTTACATGGAAAGAATCACAGGCAGGTTTCTCCCTGCTGTTGAATGGAGATGTTTCCAGCCTCCCAGGTCCTGAACTGGCAATTCAGAGCAGTTTGATTGCCTGCTTGATTGTTTGTGAGATAACGGTGAGATTGGCAGTGGCAGGGTAATTTACTGAAGATTGCAATGTCAGACAATATCCAAGGGGGCTCGTGAGCATAAAGATGTGATTCGCATGACTGACAGGAGCCTAAGGGATTGATATGGCCATTCCCAGTTCATGGTGTCATTGCAAGTGTTTGGCTACAGCATCCCATAATCTGCTGCATGATGAGGTCATTACAGACATAACTGATGCTCACCTCTAATAACAGGTACAGCAAAAATATGATGCAGCTTGAATAGGTAAATGTCAATTTGTCAAAGGGAGTAATTTATATCCTGTGTTTTTCCTCTGTTATTTCTAGTGTGTTGGTAGGATTTTCTTGCCTGGTGGTCATCTGAGTAGCAGAACTGAGTGGACTAAACAGTGGGCAAATCTCAGTTCATGGTTGCAGAGGTCTCACAGACTGAGAAAGAATGCAGGATGCTGAGAAGTTCTCAGAGCTTAATAGGAAAACCGCCTTGAGTTATACCCTGAAGCTAATGATGTCCTTAGAATGTTTATATAACGTGGTAAGAAAATGAACTGTAGCAAGACAGAAAGTTTCTACAGCCACGTTGGAGAGGATTTCAAGATGAATGGAGTTCTTAATGTGAATAGGCGAGTGACCTTAAAGCAACAAATAGCTCTCACAACAAGGTAGTTTGCCTGACTTAAATCTCCTCAGAGGCCTGAATGAAACATTGTCAGCATACCTTGGCAATTGTGTTTTTAAATCAGGTCAGGCACACTCATTTCAGGCACACACAGTGGGTTGGAAATACAAGGCTAATTGTAAAAAAATGAAGGTTTTTATCATTTTAGATTGTTTTTTCCTTTAGGTTGTTGTTTTTCCAGTTATCGCTGTGCTGGTCTGTTGTGCACTTGAAAATCCTTAAAATGCATGAGTCATGATCTTAACCTAAGGTACTTTTGTCTGTTTCCCTACTGGAATGCTCTCTCTTGTGTATGATGCTCAGTGTATGCCCAGGCCGTATTTGTATTCAAAAAACAGATTGGCACACCTTGGGAAGTCTCTGAAGGGTTACAGGCATAAGTAGATTGTAGACTGAACTCCTGATTCTTGCCAGAGTAGGTGAACAAATGTTTCTAAATTGTTAGAGATGATAATATTTTAAAGCAAACGGTTATCAATTTCTAAATCATAGTAGAACTCCATTGAGAGAACATATTTCAGTTAAATAATGATACCAAATGAAGAGATGACAATAGAATTGTTACTGTATGTGCTAAAAATAGTCAGCTGTTGTTTATCTAAGTATACAGATTGATCTCCCCCTTGATTCCCTTTTAATTTCTGGTGTTAAAATTCTATTATTTTCTTAAAAATGCATCTTAAGAAATATTCTTGATGGACAACCTAATCTGTAATATGATGACTGAACCCACCAACTTTGTGACTGATCCTCCCTTATCCAAGCACGCACACAAGTTGTGAGCCAGGTCTCTGTGGGAGTTCCAGCAGCCCTGCCCTAGGAACTGCCAAAATGTCTACAGTGTAATTTGTATTTTACTTAGGTAATGATGCCTTTGTCATCCCCATCTCTTCTCAGCTTCTCAAATAGAACAAATGAAATGAAACATCATAATTCTCAAGACAAAAAAAAAACCCAGCTGAACAAGCAAATAAGCTAAACAAAAATCCTTTATTCCTTCCACTTCCTTTTGCCTAATGTCAGCCCTTGGCAGATTTCTTGGGATTTATTCTCGTCTAACACTGGTTTACCTTAATTGTAGTGGTTTTTAACCAGTGTGCTCAAAAGCATCATCCTTGTGGCACTACTGACTGAATTACCAGGTTTAGGGTGTAGGGATGGTATGAAGAATGAGCTTTAACAGCTTTTCCCAGTGCCTTGAGCTTTCCGTGGGTGTTATTGCTCCACAGCACTGTGCTGGATCTCAGTGCCTGTTACCTTTCAGATGGCCTGGTGGACTGCCTGGACCCAGACTGCTGCCTGCAGGCCACCTGCCAGAACAGCCTCCTGTGCCGGGGCTCGCGGGACCCGCTGGACATCATCCAGCAGAGCCACGCCGGCGCTCCCGCTGTGAAGTCGTTCTACGATCGCATCAAGCTCCTCGTGGGGAAGGACAGCACTCACATCATCCCCGGAGAAAATCCCTTCAACAGCAGGTAGCAGCTGTGACTGTGACACCAGATCTGTGCAGTTGCACTGTATGGGAAAATTTCTGCCAGCGATTTTATTCGTGTTTCAGCAGGAGATGCTGCTCTCAGGTCTTCATCACACTGAGGCCACGCTGTTGCAGTTTATGATGTGGCCTCTGTTTTATAGCACTGAGTTTTATTAGCATTTTAACATTTTGGCAACACCCAGAAGAAGGTTTCTTCCACTGAGTAGGAGCTTCTGAGGTTTATATTTTATGAAGACTGCAGTCTAGAAAAAGGGAAAATGAAAACTAGTTTCCAGTTAAAAGAGATTGCATTTTATGTAGTGCCATTAACACAAATTTCAATAATGGAATAGCATTTCAAATAACTTTAAAGGTACATTGATTTATGGAGTTTTATTATTTATTTCTTATATAAAGCCATTTTACTTGTATCATTGATCCATCTGACTAGGTTTTCTTCTTGTTTTTTTTCTTTTTCTATGCTTGTTCTTCCTAAGGTTATTAATTATATATTTGTAATGAATCTAAAAGCCAGCACATTATTAATTGATATTTGATGCCATTGTATGATTACAAGAAGAGAGGTATTTATCAATATTACATAAATAGGTCTCCATGGAAAGATGCTTAGAAATTGATGAGTATGTTAATTATGTTCATATCACCAAAGTTAAAACTGAGGAAAGAGCTTCATTTGAGATAACACCCAAAAGATTGCACTTCATTACAGGAAACTGTTTTCTCAGTCAGGATCCCATTACAGACTTAGTGGGTGATGTAGAGCATGTCCCTAAATATTTGTCTGTAAAAAGAGGATCATAATGTTTCTGGATACACCAGGCAGGTCCCCATTGTGTTCACCCCTATGCTGCAGTACAATCATTTCCATATTCCATCAGGAAACTCCTGTTGGACCCTACTCTCTGTAATACAGATTTTATGCTATTCTGTAAAATACTCCATGCATACATGGAGTATTTCAACATGAAGTTGTTCAAAAAAATAGAAAAACATTGTTCTGCTTTTACCTAAATTTGTGGTGATTTTTTATTTTTTTAATCCCTGGAAGTGTTTAAGGCCGGGTTGGATGGGGCTTGGAGCAGCCTGGTCTAGTGGAAAGTGACCCTGCCCATGGCAGGGGGTTGGAACAAAATGATTTTTAAGGTCGCTTCAAACCCATTCTATGATTCTATGAATTAGTGCTCCAGACTAAACAGGAGCTGAGCATTTCAATCTTGAGGCTCCTTTTAAAAAAAAGCCTCATTGGAAACTTTACATTTTGTTTTTTAGGGTTCCTCCTGGTAGGAGTCTCAGTTCTGTTTTATTCATCTGAACGACACTGCAGATTTTACCATATCTTTGCAAATGACCTATTAACGATGTTAAAATTGGCCTTCACCTCTTAAGTTTTGAAAGTACTTCTGATAATTCTACAGCTCAGCTGTTATTTTTGGTACCAATTTTAGGCAAATCTAATGTATAGTGTCAGATTGTAAGTTTTAAAACTAGTGGCTTTGTCTTTTAAAAGTGCCTCAAAGTTCAGCTCCCAGGTTTTCCATATTCTGAAGCTGCCATAATCTCAAAAAGTAGCTCCCATATTTGTGAGCTCTGCTTGCTTAGCTCAGTCTGTCATTACATTGCAAAACATGAAAAAGTGGGACAAAATAATGGTTTGGGATTTTTTTCCAGTCTTAGTGTAAGAGAAAGCAGTCATTTCCTACTCTGCTAAAGCAATAAAGAACAAAATTTATTGATTGCAAAAATAGTTAAATCTCACTGATTTTTTCTGTGCAGAAATGAGATGAAATGAAGTTTTCAGGGGAAAAAAAAGCTTAGTGCTTTTACACATTTGAATTCCTTGTTAAGAAAAAAAAGTCATTCTTGTATCAGTTTGACTTGTCTGTTACACTTTTAAAAGATTACCAAAGAAAGGTGGTGGTATGTGTGACTATTAGTCAAAACATTGCTTCTGATAAATCCAGATTTTAGCTACATTTTACCTTATTCTAATATCCATTGTGTTCCTTATTTTAGCACTTTAGAAATTAAAAGAAAGATTATTGACCAGAATATTTTAATTCAAATTATTTCCTGAAATATTAAAATTGAAAGTAGAAAAAATTAAGTCATGGGCATTATTAGTTTTCTTCTGCCATCTGACAATTTCTTTCTAAATCTACATTCTGCACAGTTTCCCTAGAGAAGCTTGAGTGACTTTTTCCCTGCAACTATTTCTGTGTGTTTGTCGCATGAAATAATTCAAGCAAAATGAATAATGCCAAGACAATTATCTTGATCCAATGTGTTCCCAAGTAGATTTTTCTCAACAGGTTTCAATTTCTATTAAATTCCATATTCTTTTAGAAAATGTTGATTTTGCAGATTAAAATTTGACCTGAAGGGTCAAGAAGCACTTGAAAGTTCTAAAAGAAAAGTAACAGAATTGGCTCATTTTTATTTAATTGGATTTTTTAAAGTAATATTGAAGAAAATATTGCACCCTGTTTGGAATAAAAATAGAGGAAATAAGTGTTAAATAGCTGGTGTAATACAGTTAGAAAGGTACATCACAGCCCCTGAACATGTCAGAGTCGGCAGAAGAGACCTGGGAACAATCCCTGGTGTGATTGATGAAAGGAGCTGTTCTCTGCCCGGGGCGCCCCCAGAGCCCCCCACAAGTGCCAGCGTTCAGCAGAGCTCAGCCCAGGTTAATCCCCTTGTCCTGCAGCTCGTCCTGGGGCCTGACGCCCCTGGGGCAGGGTGCTGTGCCGGGAGCCTGCTGAGCTTCGGGAGCAGCCCCAGTCCTGCTGGGGAGGGGCTCTTCATGCCCTGGCTCTCAGCAGAGCAGAGCTGCTGGCTCGTGCTGGAAGCACAGGCTGATGAATAAATCTTTTCACCCGTGACTACAGCAAAGTGCAATTTTACAGTCCCTGAGATTATGGGTTAAGAGGACTTTACTCTCTCCCTGTTGCCCAGGTCACCTTTTTCTGCTTTCACGTTTCCAGGGCAGAAATAGAAGCCATCTACAAGGAGCTTTTCCTTTTCCATCTCCCTTTTACCAAGCAGCTTCCCCCTCCCAATCTGCTTCTCTCAGGGTACAGGGAAGATGGAAGGGAAAGGAGCCAGGGGCTGGAAACTCCTCTCCAGCTGGGAGCAGCAGCACTTTGTGCCCGCTGTGCACTTAGCAGCAGCAAAGCACTTGTCAAAGAGAAAAAACTGACTGTGCCTCTTAGAGGAATAACTCATCTTCATCTCCCCTAGGTTATGCAAAGCTGCTTATCCTGCTGGCCAAAGAAATGCTTTGTCTTGCCTGTGTGTAAAGCTGGACTTTAAACTAAATCCTCCTCCTGGCAAAGTGCAAGCAAGTTCCAAATCAGGAACTGAATGCAGTGTATAAACATCAGTCATTCCCTAAGATGAGAGAGTTTGAACCTTGACGTGAAGAATTGGTGGTATAAAACAGAGATATGGCATTCCACCATGTTTGTCAAGTGTGTGAGGCACCCACAGGCATGGTATTGTGCCCCCAGGGAGCTTTGGGAGTTCAGTGTGGCTGCAGGGTCACAGCTCTGGCCTGGCTGAATGGGAGGGAGCTTTGTGCTCTGCGAAGCCTTGTTAGACAAGGAAAGCACTGACTGCCATTCTGCATCTGCTTCTCACTGCATAGACAAGCAGTTCCTTGATTTAGGTGTTAGAGGGAGCTGGGCAGTATTGTTCCTCAGTATTCTAAAAACCTTTGGAGTAAATTGGATTTAGAGTAAATGAGGTGCAAGCGTTCCACTACTTCACTTGCAAACAACATAACTTCGCTTTTGTAATTAGCTTTAATACCTTTAATTCTCTTTCTTTTTCAGTCTTGTGTCTCTCATAAGAGGCCAAGTGGTGACTACAGATGGGACTCCTCTAGTGGGGGTCAACGTGTCGTTTGTCAAGTATCCAAAGTACGGCTACACCATCACTCGTCAGGATGGCACGTGAGTGTCCCTGCTTCACTGAGCCCCTGTTTGCTATGGAGTGTCTTTGCTGATTAACAGATGGTGTGATCTAATGGAACCATGTGGTACCAGGCATTGCCTTCCTCCCAGGGCAAAGAGCTATTAAGTAAACACAAAAGTAATTTTTCACACGGCATTTTGAATACTAACTGCATGTAAATATGAACAGGCTGGCTTCTGGTAATGACGTGTTAGCAGGCAGACTCCTTTCAAATAAATTGCTCTGTATCTATGAAAACATTTGTGGGCTACAGAAATATCCAGCTGAGACAATAAATATTTTATTTTAAAATGCAGTGCAGGCTAACACTTCTAGGAAAAAAGAAAGCATCATTATAGAGTAGTATATTTTGTTAAAATTTCCCTTCTGCTTCTCTTTGCTTTTGAAGATACACTCCCTTTTGAGTTTCTTCAGGGTAGAATGTAATCAAAAGATTCTAATTGAATATATTTAGACAATTTCCTGCTGTGCAAAAAAGTGCTTTTTCCCCCTTGTATCAGCTTATTTGAAATGCACACAAATTCAGATAAACAAAAGTCAGTGTGTCATGGTTTATCTGGTTTACTAGCTGTGGTAACTCAAACAGTCTATCTGACACAGACATTGTAAACATTTGCCATTTTATCTTGATCTTGCATGAAAACGATGGAATTGAAATAATTAATAGGAGTCAACTGAACTATAAGGGAGTATTTAGGTTCCACATTTTTCAGAATACTAATCTGTTATAAGAAAAAGATAATGTTGACTTCAGTGGTTTAAAATTGCAGTAAATGGTGAGCTGAACTACATTTAAATCTGAATAGATTATTGAAGTCACTGAGTAATTTGTTACATTGCCAGCATTTACATGGAACAACTGATACCTGTTTCTGTTGTCAGAACAACCTGGAAGCATTTCTCATTTAGGCCAGATTTCAAATGCCTGTGCAGTTCCATGTTACTGCTGTGATTGTGTAGGGGTTGGGAGTAAAAACCTGCTATCTCTGAAAAATGATAAATCAGTTATCTTGGAGACAGAAATTCTTACTTGTAGAACACTTCTCATTACTATTCTCTTACTGCCACGTGTCCCATTCTATGTTTGATGGACAGGATCTTTTAGGAAAGGGATATTTCAGTGTCCAGCTCAGAAAGAACTTGGCTTCTCAGCTGTTTCTATATAAGGGTGACTTGTAATAATAAATGTGGTGGTTTGTTTGTTGGGTATTTTTTTAGTTACTTAATACAGAATCTATAATATCATCAGAATGAGCTTTGTCCAGGTGACTTCAAATCATTGCTTGTGTTGTCTGGTTTTCAGCTGTTTAGTTGCCAGAGGTTCACATCCCATTATTGATCATTGGAACCATGACATTTAAAACATAATCATGGGCTGCTCACTCTCCCCGCCTCCGGTGGTGTGGGGAGAGAATCACAAGGGTAAAAGTAAGAAAACTCTTGCGTTGAGATAAAAACAAGTATAAAAACTGTAATGAAAAGGAAAATAACAAAAAGATAAAGGAATTCCCAGCCAGATTCTGAGCAGCTTTCCCCCTAGTTTATGTAGTGAGAATGGCACAGTATGAGCTGGGATATCCCTTAGCTGGGGCCAGCTGTCCCAGCTGTGCCCCCTCCCAGCCCCCATTCTGCTCCCTGCTGTGGTGGGGTGAGGAGGAGGAAGGGCCCTGACTCAGTGTAATCACTGCTCTGCAATACTGAAAGCATCCCTATGTTATCAACATTATTCTCATCCTGAATCCAAAACTCAGCACTCTGCCAGGTACTAGGAAGAAAATTATCCCAGCCCAATCCAGACAAATACCCATGACTATTGGTATGCCTCTATACCTGTCTCATTAGCCAGGAATGTTATTACTGGGATTACTCAGTTTTGTCACTCCTAAAGGCCACGTTTTTCTAGGTTTGACTTGGTTGCAAATGGTGGAGCATCCCTAACACTGCACTTTGAACGGGCCCCGTTTATGAGCCAGGAAAGGACAGTCTGGCTGCCCTGGAACAGCTTCTATGCCATGGACACCCTGGTGATGAAGACAGAGGAGAACTCCATTCCCAGCTGTGATCTCAGTGGGTTTGTCCGTCCTGACCCAGTCATCATTTCATCACCACTTTCCACTTTCTTCAGTGATGCTCCCAGCCGCAATCCCATTGTGCCAGAAACCCAGGTAAGAGCAGTGTGAGTGAAAAGGGTGCAGAAATCAGTGGCCAGCTGACAGTTCTGACCTGAGCACACAGCCACCTTGTGTCCCCTGCAATTGCTACAGCAAATGTCTCTGCAGAGCTGCATTCATTCTGACAGGTACCAGGTTTTCTAATGACGGCTGCAGGAGATATCCCAGGTTTATGTCACCCATCATTTATCTTTGATTACCTTGCACCCTCCCATTATCAGACAACATATCAAGTATATCTGTATGTTGCAGCTGCCAGCTTAGGCATTTCAAGAGAATTTTCCAAAGGCTTGGCATGTGGTGCTGACTGCAGACTTTCCTTATTTCTTACTTAGGACAAAGGAAAACTCTATTGGTACTATTTTTTCACTGCTGGATTCAGTAAGGCTTTACAGTGTAAGTGGAAGTTGTGGGTTCCTAAGATTTTTCTTATGTTTCCCTTGCTTATAACTTGCAGTTAAAATGGTTGTGCTTATTTGCCCTTTTGCCAGCAGTGGGCTCTTAAAAAGATGTGTACACAGACACCAAATAATTATTTGTCAGAAATGTCAGCTGAACTGTGTTGCTTTGAGGATATCCACTCCCAGTAATAGAAAGACATAAGTTCATAAGAATACACAAAGTGATACATTAAAAAACCAAAATCATTAATGGAAAATGTTTGATCTCTTTCCAATCCAGGTTCTTCATGAAGAAATTGAGATCCCTGGCTCTAGTATAAAGCTCAGCTACCTGAGTTCCCGCACTGCTGGATACAAATCCCTACTGAAGATCATCATGACTCAGACACTTGTGCCACTGAATCTGATCAAAGTTCATTTGATGGTAGCAGTAGAAGGGCATTTGTTCCAAAAGTCATTCCAGGCATCTCCCAACTTGGCATATACATTTATCTGGGACAAAACAGATGCCTATGGTCAGAAGGTCTATGGGTTGTCAGATGCTGTAGGTAAGTCAGCATATACAAGCTCCAAAACTTTCCAAGTAACACCTGTAATTCTAAGTAAGAAAACTGCAAACTTCCTTCTGGAGGAGCAAATATAGACTAAACCATTCTTGTCTCCCTGACCCAATTTGTCTTTATATTATGGTTTTTTTACACATGAAAGATATTCAGAGGGTCTAAACTCCATCAGCATGCCTGGGTTTCCTGACCAGTACCTGACTTAGGTTTAGACTGGGCAATAGGAAAAACTGGCCACAGGAAATTAGGTGAAACCTAATCCCTCATTACAATTTTATTTTCTTTAGTTATAAAATGATCCTCGTGCTGGACTGGCTGGCAGTCTGCAGTGCATTTGGGTTTTCACACATGCCATTAGTGTAGTCTCTTGTGGTATAACACATTTGAAATGAAAATGCTGTTCCTCTGATGCTGTTCAGTCTTGTAGTTCTGCAGCTATTTTTAGTTAGCTTGGTTCTAGTGGGAGGGAAAAAGAGTGATCATCATAATATTTTTCAGTTTTCATTGAATATCTGAATAATTTCGATAACACAGTGTAAAAAGTGAGCATCAGAGCTGTGCCAGTGTGAAAAGAGCAGCTTTTCTTTTTTTTTTAATCTTAATTATTTTCTATACTTTCTAAATTCTTCTTTGCTATAGCTTTTCCTTCTTAGTTATTGCACGGAATATTGCTTTCCTGTGTGATGCTTACAGTGCAATTGTGCTTAAATGCACACAAAGTTTTCACTGCCCTTTGGTATATGGTATGTAAAATGAATACACTAAATAAATGCTGTGAACATCTGGCAAATTAAGAATTTATCTTGTCCTGTTACCTGATATTTTTAATTATTTAATATAATTTTACTATATTTTAAAAATTTTATTTCTCACTCTCACCAAACCCATCACTTCCCAATGTGAGCTATTAAAATAGAAGTGATCAGATCCCTGCAGAGTACATGTGAATGAAGTTTCAAATTTGTGTCTAGTCAAATATCTGAATATAATATTGTAGAATAAAAGTGAGGAATATAATCACTCCATCTTCTTGAGGGGGCTGGGGGACTGCAATGCTCAATGATTTGAATGTGCGCTGGGCATTTAATTCAGTGTTTGTTCAGCAAGTATATTAGATTTTATTTTATTTCAGTGTCTGTGGGCTTTGAATATGAGACTTGCCCCAGTCTCATTTTATGGGAGAAGAGGACAGCACTGCTGCAAGGTTTTGAACTGGATCCTTCAAACTTAGGAGGATGGTCTCTGGATAAACATCACGTACTTAATGTCAAGAGTGGTGAGTTAGTTAATTCCATGTGTTTGCTGTCCTGTATAGAGTTCTGTCTGCAAAAACTTTTTATTTGCATTATACTAACACTTCCAAAAATTCATTTTCTCCACACTTCTTGTTTCATCTTTAGCTCAGTAAGGTATGAGACATATTTCAGTTGTCAGAAATTCTTCGTAGAATTTCAACACATTTTTTATGGTGTTTACTGTTTCCTGCACAGCATGAATTTCTTAAAGTCCTAATCTTTACCCTCTATTCTGATTTTCATTTATTCTCCTGTAATATCTTGCTGTCTTCCCTGTTTTTCTCATGTTAACCACATCTGTTCCTGGTTCCTTTTGCTTGACCTTTCTTTTTCCCCCTAACCTGAGATGAATCTTACAAGGAGTAAGAGTCTGTGACGAGTCTTCTTTGTCTTTCTCATTAGTCACCTCTTTGTATTTTCCTCACTTTTTTTTGTCTCTCCCTGTGCTAAACTGAATCTTCATGATCTTCATATTTTACCAGCAACTCTTTGGGAGCTGAATGCTCACCATACATTTTATTTGTTCCCTGCAAACTGTTGTTTGCAGCCTTCCCACTGATCTTTACCAAATAACAAAGTGCATTTCTGCTTAATAAATCTAAAATACTGTTCAGAATTGGCAAGATCAGGCTATTTGAACTCACTTCCAGTGCTGGGCAGTGGATCCACGTTTGGATAGTACATGCCAACAGTGAGTGTTGTCACCAGTGGGGAGCTAGTTGTGTTTAGGGTCACACAACTTCATTCCCACAAGAACATGAGGCTGAAAGTTTCCAGCCAGATTTCCACAGTTTCTGATGACACAGAATATGGTCACACTGTCAGAAAATCCACTCCCTTCTTGGAGCAGGGGTCTGCTCTTTGAACAAATATTTTGAAAATAAATCCTATCTTGAAGGTATTTTCTTGAAGCCTAATAGAGATCTGTACCACCAGCTTCCCTCTTGCCTTTTATCATTGATCCTTAGCAGCCCTTCTGGGAGTTTCATCTTCCTCCTATCTTTTCATTTTCTGTGCTATCATCTTCTCTGGTGCCTCCATTTCTCATTTTTCATTTTCCATTAAAAAAGTGTGAAAGACTGAGAGGTGGAAAGAGAACAGTAAGGTTGGCACAGAATTCCAAGCAAAACATGATACAGGGAAGTGGAGTGAGACACAAGGAAGGAACAGCTCTTCTCCATCTACTCAGGAACCATCTAAACCACAGTCCCAGGACAGAGCTGTGTGGCAGGGTTTTCTTTCGTAACCAATGCCAAAGGACTCTGGGTGTAGGTTTGGGTCTGTGGCTGTGTTTATGTGTGGGTTTTAACACTGAATCTTCGTTACACCTTTAGTTTTACTCCTGCAAAATCCTTCTGCTCTTTTTGCACCACTGAAAAACCAAATGGCAGAGTCATTATAACAGTCCTTAAAAGCAGCTGTTGAAAAGAAAACAGCCTGAAGTCCCCTGCAATGAATGGTGGTAATAACCACTTCTTCTCCTCTCTGTCCTTAGGTATATTGCACAAAGGCAACGGAGAAAATCAGTTTCTCACTCAGCAGCCGGCTGTGATAACCAGCATTATGGGGAACGGGCGCCGCAGAAGCATATCCTGTCCGAGCTGCAATGGGCTGGCAGAAGGAAATAAGCTCTTGGCCCCTGTAGCACTGGCAGTGGGTATTGATGGAAGTCTCTTTGTTGGGGATTTTAACTATATTCGGCGTATCTTCCCCTCCAGGAATGTCACTAGCATACTGGAGCTGAGGTAAGGCTTAACCTCAGCACTTCGCTTCTGGAGCCTGTGCTCAAATCAGCCTTTACCATTACTTTTTATAATTTTGAAAAACATTGTCACTTTCAACCTATTTAAATTCCAGTGGAGAAATGGGGCACAGAAATGCATAGTTCAAAGTCTGAAGTTACCAGAGCAGTGACTAAGGTGAAGGACTTAAGAGTACAAATTAATTCGTACAGAAAGTACAAACTATCTCTTTCTGTCTTGTTAGGGATCACTGATTCAGTCCTCCCTCAGTGCATCTTTTAGTTTTGTTTGAAAACTATGGAATTGACTGCCCTTAGGTGCTGAGCCACAGTGACAGGCAGAGGTGTAACAGTCTCGTGAGGTCAGAGGGAAGGTTCTCCTGCCAGTGGTTTTGAGATCTACTTTCACATTTCTTTTCCATGCTTGTGAGTCTATTTCTGTAGGTTGACAAGTGCAGTTCAGCTTGACATACATTTTGCATCATCAGAACTCTTTTTAAGATTGTAGCTCTTTACCCCTGGCCCGTGCCCCCTTCCAACCTTAAGATTTGATTACTTAATAGGGAAGGCATGAGTGTAGAGTGTACCACTTCACCCATTTCTGTTCCATCTCCTTTTTCCATTCTTCTAGGAGAGGCAAGAGCTATTGCTTCAAACCCTAGCTCATGTAACTGGACCTTATACCTACAGCACTACTGAGTATTTGCAGAAAAATGAGGAATACAGCATGCCTTGGCTGTCTGCTGATCTTCCTGGAGCAGTGCTCCTGAAAATTGGATATAGCTGCAAAGTGCGTTGAGTGAAATTAGGTCACAAGTCCTTTTTTTAATGATATGACCAATAACTAATTCCTCTGCTTCCACTGTACATTTTAGTTTTTAATTAGTGGGAAAAAGTGCAAAATGATTGGACTGTTAAAGAATAGGAGGCCTAGCTCTATTTTACACCTCTCTTCCATTCATGTCATTCTGTTGATGTCACTATTGTGAATTCTGACTCTATACAAAAGAAAAGAGATCAGATTCAGGCCAATTCAACTCTGAAATCACTCTCTGACACCTACCTCATACACCATCAGGCTGCCTCATTAAGTTTTTTTTTAAAAAGTCATGGATCATCCAGTGCTTTCTGCTAGCAGCTCAGTTTAAACCACAGAAGGTAGCTGGCATGGAAGTGTGACCTGCTATAAATATTTATATCAATATGCACTATAACTCTGCATTATATAGAATATGTTAATTTTTTTTTCTAAGTTGTTCAGATCTTTTTATCTTTCTAGTAAACAGGACTACAGCTTTATAGGTGAAAAGAAACATATTCAGATTAGGATACTTCTTATAATGCATTTTTATGCACCTCACTTACCAATATCAGCCAGTGACAGTTTCCTAGCCCGCCTGATGTTTGAAAATGTTGCCTCAAAGTTTACAACAGTATTAGTGTGAGTGCTTTGCTCTCCCTCTCTGAGAGCGAGGTTGAGAGGGAACTTGGGTTTTCATCCCGTGTGAGGGAAAATTGCAAAGGACATCAGTAAAGAAATAGAAGATGGACTTATGGCTACTGTTGTCCACTTTCTCCTTTAGGAAAGTCTCTTTTCCATAGCCTAGTTTCTTTAGCTTCTGTTATAGCTAGAAGCAATTAACCATGAAGCTAATGCATTGTGAGTGCTGTTGGACAGCTGCAAAGGACTTGACATACAGATTTTTAGGGTTTACAGACTTTAGGATTACATTATGATGTCTTTTACCCCCCGTTCCTCTAAAGGGAGTCCATTCCAGCAAACATAATCTATAGCAGTAATTGTGATTCATTGCTCATCTTGAAATCTGCATGAGTTACAAGGGTAAGAGTTTGAAGATTTGAGCCATTTAAGTGTGAATGAGAGCAGAGTCTTCAGCTCGTATCAAGCAGTTTGGATTGTGCTGCAGTACGTCCACAAGTATTACAAACCAAATACATCGCTCTGTTTAGATCTCACAACTGATGTAATTTTGGTTTCACATAAGCCCCTATAACCTCGAGTGCCTTTGTACATCAGAATATCCCAGTGTGCATATTTCTTTCGCACTGCCCTTTGCGAAGGTGCCTGGTTGGAATGGCCAGTAGGAATTTGGACTCAAGCCTTGCATGTTGGGCTTCACGCTGGGGCTGCAAGCTGGGGGCTGTGCCTGGAGTGCTGCAGCTCAGGAGTCACAAACCTCTTTGCTCTGTTCAGTGCATATTCCTAAATGGAAATTACATCAACACAGCGAAATGCTGTGCGAGTGGAGAATGTGTTAACTTTCCTGTGGGAAGTAGAGAGCACTTTTCCTTTGGCTTTGTGTCTGGGCAGTAAACTGTGGATCAGTTAATGCTGTTTATCTCCCATTGTGCAGTACCTTACTGCTCACTTAGAAGGGGCTTTCTTACCCTAACATTGGCTTTGATAGGCTTAAACAGGTACCAAGGAGCATCCAAACTTGCTTTAAGCAATTATTTTAGAGACTGGGAGGAGAGAAAAACAAACTGCATAGCAACAATTTGTCTAGAAATAGCCTCTTGGAAAACTATTTTGATTAAAGTGGTTGTCTCCAACTGGCAGACAATATCCTAAGCCCAGTGCTTCCCCCTGCCCAGTCCTGTATTCAGAGAACTGCCAGTTTCTCTCACTCCTAACCCCCAAGCTACACATATTTCCATGTGAAAATTCTTTCAGTGGTTCAGAAAATTTGCTAAATATGAGGGGAGGGGGGTGGGGGCAGGGGTATCCTATAGGGAATTAGCTTGCAGCTCTATCCCTCCCAGTCACTCTTCATCTGTAAACTAAGCTAAGGCTAGTGCTGAAAAGAGATATCTTCTCCTGTGTCCTTTTGTAAAATAAAACAGATACTATGTTTGCTTTACCATCTATTCTTCAGCTAACTGTTTGTTCTTTTTTCTTCTGTTCCCTTTCTATAAAGAAATAAAGAGTTTAAACATAGGTAAGACATGAGCTCTTTCCCATATAATTTGATATGGTTTGTTTGCTTCATTGTGTTTGCTTTTTGTGTTGTGCTTCTTGTGTAATGTTATGTTCTTCATGTACCATATATAGAAACATTTTTATGTGCTAATTGTGTGTTATGAATATGATAAGCATTAGCAATTATGAAATGCAGTCAAAAAGCAGCCAGTAAGTTCTGACAGTAATTAGAAATTTCTAGTAGAATGCAAGTATAATGAACCCCAAGCTAACTTCTAGACAAACACCTCTCCCTGCTGTCTATAATTGGTCTAAATGGTCAAGGTAAACTACAACAGCATTTTCACAAATGCCAGAAAGGTTCACAAAAGCACTAATGACTGCATATAGGTCAAAAACTCATTTTCTGGTCATTAATGATTTTCTGAACCCACTGTACTTTGCCATAATTTAGTTTATATTTCTTTTGTCAAACACATTTAATAGCCAACCTGTGGGGCTGGCTGTGTGCAACCACTAGGTGCAGTCACACTGAGATTCAGGAGGGAGGCATAACTTTCCTGGATGTTAGGAGGAGAACACCAGGTCTTGTGGATGGCTGCAGCATAGGAAGCTCTTGTGCCTCCTTTCATGCCACACCTGGGACAGGGAGGATGCTCACCCTGGAGGAGATCAAGGGCAAGAACAAGAACAGCTCTTGTAAACTTTCATAGTGTCCTGTGCATTACCCTTTTAAAACCATACTTTCCATTTCTGTGATACAGGTTGATGCAATAGATGGTCTGGACTAAAGAGGATCATTTCCCCTTAACAATTTGTTTTGGCATAGTAATTGTGACACCCCTAACTATTCTTATCTGGATGAATTCATTCACAATTTGCTAATGATTATTGGTGATGCTGGAGGCTCCTCATTTGCTTTAACTAAGCCGAGCTTGTTTTTCAGCTGCTTAGAGATTTGCTCTGGACAGCTTCTCTTTTGGTTAAATTTAAAGAAAAGCTGTTTTTGCCCTGTTGTGAATTTGATGCACCTGTGAAAGAACAGGGAGAATGAGCTGCACTTGCTGCCAGGCCCCAGGCTCCCTCAGAGAGCAGAGAGAGAGGCTGCAGGTGGTGGTGACCACACATTCACTCGGGGGGCTGCAGGCACAGACATTATTGGCAGAGGCCTCTACGCAACACTGAATGCCATGGAAAATCTTTTAGAACAAGGTACAATCCTTGGCCTCCTGTAATTCAAGTGAAAGATAACATCGGTGAGGAGAAAAGAGAGGCAGAGGTCTTTAATTGATCAGATGCTGGTTTGAGAAATATTGAGTACTCATTTATAAAACAAATCCCTGTTTGAGGTAATGCTCACATCGATTCGTTGGGAGCACAGTGAGTGCATGTCACCTTCCAGCAGTCATTTTCTGCCAAATTCCCTCAAAAATTTGCTTAAAGTCTTCCACTATCTGTTTCCTTACCTAGCTCAGGAAAGAGGGAAGGAGTATGGAACAGGTCTGCAGCTCCAGTGAGCTGCTCTCTGATCTGGAACTGAAGCTTGTGACTAACTCCCTGGCACAACTGCCCTGGGGGAGATTCTGGAGGAGGAAGGCAGGGTGAGCTCCATGGATGCACCATGACTGCAGGAGAGGAGAGGGAAATGAGCCCATGTTCCGCCATTGCTCTTTACCCTGACTCATTTCTTATCCCATCCTGGTAGCAGCAGGGCACACCTGGGGCTGGCTGAGGGCAGAGGGGAGGCAGGGGTGGGCACAGGCTGGCAAAACCATGTGTGAAAACTAGAGAGACCCTCCCAGTTCTGCAGGGTGGCTGCTGCTCCCCTGGGCACTGTGTGAGCAGCTCTCACTACTGAGGCCAGCAGGGCCCTCATTTCCAGGTGCAAGCAGCAGTGTCTGTGCCCAGCTCCTGCCTGTGCCTGCCTCAGGTCCCCGTTTGGCCAAGGTGGGGGCGTGTGCCTTGTTTCAGAAGGGCCGTGCAAAAGGCACCAGCTGCAGGGCAGCCTTGAGCTAAGTTTGGGTGTATTTGTGAAGTACAGCACAACACCAGTGCCACAGCAGAGTGGGATCTTCAGTGTAAGGGGAAAGCGTGGTGGGAGAACAGAGCAGAGTTTCAGAGAACGTGCAGGTGTTTGTATGGCTCAGATACCTGAGAGACCGGAGGAATCTCTAAAGTGGAAAGAACTATTTTTCTGTGTTGCAAAGAAGATTGAGCATTATTTTGGAGGGATGAGAAGGAATGTGATAAGGGCATAGTGAAGAGGTGCAGTCTGCTGCTGAAGATAAGGAGAGGAACTTGGGGAATAATGAGATTGTGCTCTAATCTCAAGCATGTCACTAGTTTCCCTGCATAACTTTGTCTACACCACTTAACCTCTCTGTGCCTCAGTTTCCTCCTCTGTAAAATGGGTGCTACACCCATCTTTTTAAAGTACTTTTGAGATCCATGCATGAAATAAACCTGCCAAGTATTTTTTGTTTATTATATTTCTTCATCTCTAATTTCTACACTCCTAGACTTCAGCAGATGGTATTGCCTCTGCCTACTGAATTGCAATCAAACCAATCTCCTTCCTACTTTCTACAGTCTTAGAACAAACCGTTATTGACCTAAACCCATGGCATGTCAAAGACTGGCATAGAGGAAAATAACTGTAGAAAGTGATATTTTGGGGCCTCCTCATTCCTCCGAATCTGGTCATGACCCCATGACCACAGTTACCTTTGTGTGCCGATGGATCCATCTGCCAAAAGTGGCTTTATTATAGTTTCAGCAGTTCTGGTCAAGAAATGGTTTATGTCCATCATAACTTACCTCTGTGTATCCTCACTCTTGGAGATGGGCACTTTTGCCACTTGAAACTAGGAGTGTGGATATTTGGAGGCAAATATCTCTGGTTACTGGTAAGTAACCTTCATTTTTTTTTCTCCCTGTCTTCATTTGTCTTCTATGCTTTGAAACCACCATTGACCTTATTTACGCTCACCCATAGGCTCCAAAGGCTGGAAAATTCACATCATGCTTAAAATCCAAGTAAACTGAGTAAAACTAGCCAGGCAAGAGTTTGAAAATATTTCTGCACTGCAGTTGTGTGTGTGTGAATGTATATATATTGTGAAGACTGACATTTCTCAATTTGCAGATGATCTGCTAAAGTAGTTCCAAAATGTGACAAGCTGTCAAAAAACATATATTTCAAAAGAGAAGTAGCTTTCCATATGAGCGCCCATTCCAATCACAAACTGAGGACCAGTTTTTCAATAACAGAAGGTTTGGAGTTAAAGTCAGACACTTGGGGTCTCTGGTTTTAGTTACATAACCAACTTCATCTGCTGTAAATGAGATTCTTGATAAGAGTGAATGAGAACAAATTTGCTTTAGAAATAAATTTGTTATGCCTCTGCCGCCTATTTATGCAAGACCTCACAAATCTTGTGGCATAATCTAAGTAACTCAGAAGCTGATTCTTTGATCTTATTCCTATGACTTGTGCTTCCAAAGGAAGTTAAGCAAGGTAGTGGGGAGGGGCGAAACAGATAAGCCGAAGAGAATTGACCTGGAGCAGATCTAAAGGGCTAAAGAGATCAAGAGGAAAGGCTGCTGTGCAGCTCTGGCTTATTGGGCTCTGCTGTGCAAGGTTCAGTGGAGAAGGATGAGTGAGATTTAAAATTACAATCCCTCTGAACACTGACCAGGCCCTAATCAAGTTAGGTCCTCAGGTGATGGTCCTTCAGACCTCACCTCTGTATGAAGGTGTCAGACTTTCTTTCCAGATCTTTCTGTGCCTGATGAGTATCCAAGCTCTGAAAGCCTGTGAAGTTTCTAGACTGCTCAGCTGTTTCTGTTTTATGCTTTCTTTTTCTCTAAAGCAACAATCCCGCTCATAAATACTATCTGGCCGTGGACCCTGTTTCAGGCTCACTCTACGTGTCGGACACCAATAGCCGACGGATATACAAAGTCAAGTCCCTCACAGGCACGAAGGACCTTGCTGGTAACTCTGAAGTGGTGGCAGGGACAGGAGAGCAGTGCCTGCCCTTTGACGAAGCCAGATGTGGGGATGGAGGGAAGGCAGTGGACGCAACCCTAATGAGCCCTCGAGGTAAAGGAGCAAAAGAAGCCGGAGAAAATGACTGCGTGCAGCTAGGCTGGATGTGGAAATAATTATCTGGCAATTAAATCACTCCTTGCTCGGTGATTTTTATTCTGGGCTTTAATTACAGTGGATTGGCAAGTGTGCGTGCTTTGTTTAGTTAAAGCAAACTTTATTACCCCACCACTGAGTGCTGCAAAAGGAGAACAGAACACAAATTAGCAGGGTACCCGTCACTCCGAGAAGCAAGCATGTAAACTGGGAAACTGATTACTGTTGGAGATGCCATCTTTGGGCAGAGAAATTGCTTGCTTTTCTCTGAGTTTTTCCTCTATGTATCTCCTTCTTCTGAAGAGTCAGAGGAAAAAAAGAAAAGGATTTTTGTCCTTTCCAGTTTCTAATTTTTGACAAGAAGTTTCCAAGATGATACAGAGATTTGGGGATGTGTTTCTTTTTCAGGCTTTTTTTTCTCTGTTGGTTCATCTTAATTGGAAGGATGAATTGATCAGGTGTATTGCCAGGTGTTCCAAACGTCTTTGGATTTTTTTCAGTGGCTGAAAATAGCTAGATGATCACAGAGGTACACAAAAATGGAAAGTCCAGTTTCTTTGTATAGGAAGTAGTTTCACTTAACACATAGAAATTAAAAAAATGATGCTGTATCTTCTCTCACTGCCCAGTAGGATGAGCACTGCAATCATTTGAAGACAGATTGTTTTAGATTATTTTCAGCCTGAGAAATGGACAAGGCAGTGCACCAAATCAAAGCAGGAAAGGCAAGTGAGAAAAAGGCTGCCCTCCTTCCCAAACAGCAGCAGCATCTGTCTGTTCCTCCGAGGGAGCACCCTTTCATTCTGTGCCTTTCCTCTCTGAGCACTCACAATGTGACACCCAGTGAACCTTCCCTTTTTTTTTTTAGGCTGGCAACCCCTGTGTCTTCATCTGGAAACACCAGATGTTCTTTCTGTATTTTTACTGCAACAGGTCAAAGAATTAAAAACCATCCAGAAATAATACAATGACCTTCTAGTTTTCAAAAATTTTGAAAAATCTTTTAAAATATTTCTAAAAATTCTTCATCCTCATTAGATTCTTCAGATGAAGAAAGCAATGTCTGAAATTTCTGAGTAATATTAGGATACAATTTTTTCTTTGGGTTTGTGTAATATACAGAGTGTGAATCTAGAAATAAGCTGATGCATTCTGCTGGGTCTTTGGCTTGTTTGGGGATTTCTGTGGTTTTCTTTAAAGCCCTGAAGGATAAGCCTGCTTGATGCCATTTCTTTGGGAGAACTGTGGGTTGTTGCAGGGTTCCAGGACCTGTGCTCAGGTTGGGAGGGAGGGAGGGAGGGAAGGAAGAACAGGGGAAGTGAACAAATTTCACCGTCTTGTAAACAGGACAAGGCCTGCCTTGAAGCCAGGAGCCTCACTGCTGCCTGGGTTTTATATTTGCAGGAATTGCAGTGGATAAGTATGGACTCATGTATTTTGTTGATGCCACTATGATTAGAAAAGTGGATCAGAATGGAATTATATCAACCCTGCTGGGCTCCAATGACTTAACTGCTGTTCGACCTCTCAGCTGTGATTCCAGCATGGATGTCACCCAGGTAGATTCTTACTGCATTTATTTTCTTCTCTGCCTTAAAAGAGATGGGCATCTATTTTGGATGACTGCCTGGCCACTTAAGAAATACATTATGCAGCACAAGATGATAACGTATTTGATTCCTTACTGAAATGAGTGAACCATCCTTTTTACTGTGGCTAACACAGTTTATTTATGCAACTAGAGAGAAATAAGGTTGAGATAATGGGAGTTCTTGTCTTAATTGCCTGTTTTTCTGTAATTATTGTAGAGCTTCCACAAAGTAGCATTCATTCTTGCACAGAAACACAATTAGCCAAAGTTACAACTGCACGTAGCTTTAATATTTCCGAAAAACAAAATCATTGTTTGAAATAGTTGCCGTTCATGACTTGGTTTCATGATTTACGCTGATAAACCCCTCACTAATTTGCTGTTGTTACACGTGGAATTTTAAACACTAGGAGTGTACTTTTCAGTTTCGAGTTTTACAGTAATAATTTGTGCAACTCATAGGTACGGCTGGAGTGGCCTACTGATCTCGCTGTCAATCCCATGGACAACTCCCTTTATGTCCTAGAGAACAATGTTATTTTACGGATCACAGAAAACCATCAAGTTAGCATTATTGCTGGACGCCCCATGCACTGCCAGGTTCCTGGTATAGACTACTCTCTTAGCAAACTGGCTATTCATTCTGCACTTGAATCAGCCAGTGCCATTGCCATCTCACACACAGGAGTTCTTTACATCAGTGAGACAGATGAAAAAAAAATTAATCGGCTACGCCAGGTAACTACCAATGGAGAAATATGCCTTCTTGCAGGGGCAGCTTCAGACTGTGATTGCAAAAATGATGTCAACTGTAATTGCTATGCTGGGGATGATGGGTATGCCACTGATGCCATCTTAAATTCACCATCTTCCTTAGCTGTGGCCCCAGATGGTACCATCTACATAGCTGATCTCGGAAATATCCGCATTAGGGCTGTCAGTAAAAACAGGCCCATTCTTAATTCTTTTAACCAATATGAAGCTGCATCTCCAGGAGAACAGGAGCTGTATGTCTTCAATGCTGATGGGATTCACCAGTACACTCTGAGCCTCGTTACTGGGGAATACTTGTACAATTTCACCTATAGCAGCGATAACGATGTCACGGAGGTGATGGACAACAATGGCAACTCCTTGAAGGTGCGTCGGGATGCCAGTGGGATGCCCCGCCATTTACTGATGCCGGATAATCAGATTGTCACGCTGGCTGTTGGCACTAATGGTGGACTCAAGCTGGTCTCAACACAGACCCTGGAGCTCGGATTAATGACATATAATGGAAACAGTGGTCTCTTAGCAACGAAGAGTGATGAAACAGGATGGACAACATTTTATGAGTAAGAATGTTTTTGGATATATTAAGCATACATTTATTTTTCAAATGGTAGTGAGTAGGCCCTAGACTGACCCTGCTGCAATTTGTAGGTTTTTCACTGATACTGAGTCAGGCGGTTGCACCTCAGTCCAGTGCGATGCTGGACGTGGTTAAGTGGCTTCGTGATGGCGTCAGTTGTGCTGGGTCCTTTGGGTGGGTGCTGATCCACCTAAATCCCTGCCCGGGGTTTGAGTTCAGGGCAGCTCATCCCCCTCCAGCCACGACCAGAACCCTGGCTTAGTTAAGCTGCTGCTCGTGTTCAGCACAGCTGCCCGCAGCCAGAGCAGCCCAGCACTCCCGCTGCAGCCCCCACTGAGCTGCCTCTCTCTAGGAACCCTCATGCTGCAGCTTCTTTTGGAACTCAAATTATCTCTCTTTCTGTTCAGCCTCATATATTACTCATGGTTGTTAAAATGTTGATTAACTTCACTGATTGTTCATTCCTGAGACAAGTGAGGAAATTAGATCCCCAGCTATCTGTCAGACCCCTGGTGTAACTTCCATAATTTGTAGATAACCCAAAAGCACATTGGTGTTCATGAGCATATAGATTAAATAGACAGAACTTCCTCTTTAAATGAAATTCATCTGAAGAGATGAGGTTCAAAAGTATATTAAAAATCTAGAAAAAAACAGTCAGATTTTATTAATATTTATCTTAGTAGTCTTACTGCCATTTTTTGATCAAAACAATTTTAAAAAGAGAAGCTAAATGACATATTGAAAAAATACATTTTAGTATGGCAAGTTTGATGCCATATATTTTGTCTGAATTAGTTAATCATTAATAAATATCACTCCCCAAATCAGTGAGCAGAAAATAGGAACAGGGCTTTATATTTATTTTTAAATGGCGGGCTTATTTTCAAGGTTGCAGACTAGCAACGGCGCACACCTCTTAGTTTATTGGCGCATTCAGCTTGGCCACCTGTTTTCTCTGCTCGGAGAAAGCGCAAGAAATGCAGGGGTAGCGGGAGCTGTGCTCGCCCTGCTCGGGTGGCTGCGGTGCGCGGGGGCCGCCGCAGTGCGTTCCCGTTCGCAGGAAAGCACTGCCCTCTCGCGGGGCCCTGCGCGCCCGCCGCCGGCTCCTCCAGCCCGGCCCTTCGCCCGCGGAGCGGCTTCTTTTCCCTCGGTGTTTTGCAAAGATTATTGCTTTCCCACGAATCCATCACAAAAATAGTTCCGTTACATGACCACAGGAAGGCATTACCTGCTGGTTACAAGCTCAAGTAAAAGCTCACTGGACTAGGCAGAACAAAATTTCAGATTATTGCTGAGAAGATGTGGATGCCCTTCCAGGAAGGTTTTTTGTTGTTGTTTTTTCTTCAATAGGTAGCCCAAGATTCAGTCATATAAATTAATTATTTCTCAAAACACCATTAATTAATTATAGAAAACTAAATAACAAAGTAATTTCAGACTTTATGTGAAAATCAATGAAACATTTAAAAAGTAATCAGAAAGTTGCCAGGTACACAGCTGGTATTACTGGTATCTGAGAATCACACCGAGGGCTAAGTTAGCATGGTTTATTAGAAAACTTGTATTATGATTCCTAAGGAAATACAGAAGGCAGGGGCTTTGATGTCTTACTGAGATCAGCTGAAAATATCATTTAATGTGTACATAGTGCTGCAGATTTTTTCCCAAGATCAAATAAGAAAAGATGCACAACCTTTGCCTCAGGTCAGTGGAAGTTAAATACCATATTTAGGTCTAAATATTACAGCCTGAGATACTGTCTTAGATAATTAGTAACTTTGATGAGCCAGCAGAAGTAACTTCCTTTCTCCCAGATTTGTACATACATTCTCATAAGCATAGAGCCCATAGATGAGAGAACCATAAAGACATTATTTAAATCAAATATACAAACTTAAACAGTCACAGTCCACAGTCACTCAGTACTGGTTTCTGGTTTCTGTTTGTTCTTTGAAACAGCTCCTAAGATAAAATTCCATATTCATCATTCTGCAATTTTTTTTTGATAGCTGTAAGTTAACATCTATTGAAGATGAAAGAAGTGTATAGCAAATGAGAGTTTATAAGGACAACAAAATAGTTTTCTGTGCAGTTACATTCATGCATTCATACAGACATAATCATCACTCAAAATTGTTAATATGGCAGCAGAACTGGAAAAGAACAGAGGTTTTTTAAGTAGTAAAATACCACATGAGCTAAAGTTCTTATGAAAAATTTATTTCATTTGTTTCAATTTTTATCAACCAGACACTGAGGTGGCGTGTTATCTTACTGGGTATATTCCTTTCATTTATCTGAAACTTTCCCCTAAAAATGCTCTCAGAGTTAAATTTGTGCAGTTGATGTAGGTGTGCATCTGCACAGGCAGAGAGCTGCAGACACGAGCTGGTTTTGTGTGTGCACACCCCATACGTGAATTCTATAGACAGCATCTGTGCATGTGCATGCAGCTCATTTGCAGCAGGAACAGCCAGGGCTCTTCAATAATAGAACAGCTACCAGCAGGCTCACATGGGGTAATTTAAGCTTGGCTTGGGCATGAAGCACAGATCTTTGAAGCAGTTCCCAGTGGTATTTCACTTGGTCTAGGGAGCATCCTGAGAGAATGCTGCAGTTTTCTTCTTGAATCAGTTTTAAAAGGGAGAGAAAATGGGAACGTATGTAAATGTGTGTGGATCTGTGCCTTGCCCAGCCCTGTGTTAACTCAGAAGCTGCTGTTCCTCCTTTCTGCAGTGCTGGATGTGGCACTGTCCTTCCTGCTTCCACCCACGAGCTGTGGGGAGCACGGCTCAAGCCCCAGAGACCGGGGTGCTGGCCATAAAAATTGCCCAAGGAATAGAGGGGCCGCAGCAGAGGACAAGGGAGAGAAGCCCTCAGGGCACTGTCACAAGCCCACTGAAGGGATGCCTGGGTGCTTGTAGCTACCTGAGAAGGTGCCCAGTGCTCAGCTGTGTCCCACAGTGGAGGTGTGGCCGTGGGCTGGCCATGGCCAGCTCAGAGCCACCAGGCTGGCAGAGACAGCCACCAGCTTTGTGCCTGGTGTCACCCACTGCTCTCCTGGGACACCTTTGCCTGCTGGCAAGGGGGACTTGTTCACAGTTAGCAAAGTCTTGGTGAGGTAGCAGTGGGGAAATGCTGTGGTTTGTTGTTTTTTAAGACACTGGGATTAAGAAAGGTTGTCTGCCCTTGTAATTTTATTTATAGAAAAGCTTGGGATGAAGTCTTACTCTAACTGAAGTCAGTAACAAAAGCTCAGGAATTCAGTGTACCCAGAACCCACCTCATCTGAAAATACAAAGGTTGCCTTATCAGATCTGGTTCATCCAGGCTGATGCTGTGTCGCAGACTGCAATAGGTAGAGACTGCTTCTCAAGAAGACACCAGGTCAATTAATGTATTTTTCAGTGTAAATTTTGTTTTTTACTTCATTAGACCCAGGTTCATGACAAGAAGAAGAGAAGTAATTTAACTCATATATAGTTTATTCTTATTATTCAGATAAATGTCTGGGTGTTGTATTCTACTGAGCACTTGCTCTCACATAACACATAAATTTAAAAAAAAAACCTTAGGAATACGTGGTACATAAATTTTGTGGTACATAAAAGGTTTCTGTTATATTAATTTTAATTTTTTTACCTTTAAGGTATTTTTAAAATCAGATTTTATTTTGATACAGTGGACAGAGTAGAAATGCCTTCTTTATATATTGGTATCACAGTGTGTCTATATCATTTAAGTAGTGAATTTTTTATATATCTAACTCGTAAACTGGATGGTCTGCAGATCTTCAAGGAGAGTACTTTTGTATGTATTATGTTAAGTGTATCCATCACTTGCTTATAAACCCTTTTAATCTCTACTGTTGCTGAGTTCAAAGCTGTGACCAGCACTGAGGAACATGCCCCATGGCAGGGGTAAAACAATGATTTCTTGAAATAGCACTGGAATATTTTCATTTTTCTGCTTCAATCTCTGTACATCCACATCCATATTTACTTTTTAGACTGCCCTTACACTTTGAACAGAGACTTCCAGTGAGTAGCCCACAGCAATCCCCAGGAATTTTTCCTAGGTTAATTAAAAACCCAGCAGTGTGAATGAAGAGTTTAAATTAATGTCTCATTTGCATTGCCTAAAATATATTTGCTGATGGGGAATTTCACCAGCCGTTTTTCTGGAAGTTCACCGAGTGCTGCAGAGTCACACTGGAGATCCTCTCAGCCTTTCCTAGTTCGTCCTAAATAACATTGTCTCTGCTGTAAGATTTGACATCCAAATTTTCTCTTCATCACTCTGCTCATCACGAAACATACCACATACAGACTCTTAAGGGGTGTTATTAACCTTTAAAATTTTTGGAATTGTCCATTTTTTGTGCTTTTTCTTTTCCCTTGCCAATCAGATGCTTGGCTGGATCAAGTTCTTCCTTTAGTTATTCTTTCTGAGTATTTTTCAGTATTTTTTTTGTGAAGACCTTTATAAAGACTTAACTAAACCCACTTTCATCGATTATCTCAATGTATTATCTTTTATGCAGTATCTTGCTGATATGATAATATATCTATATTTAAATATATATGGATCTGTGGAGAGAAACTTGTGACTACATTGAGAAAAATCATGCTGCTTAATATTTCTTTGATCCTGAACTGCTTAAATGAACACAGTGTGTTATTGGTCCCTTTTAGGTCGCATGATGCTTTGTTTAATTGATTTCCTTCTTTGCCTAATACTTCCATTGGTTCTGGTAAGGCTTGTTGCTCCACAGGTGATTTTTTTCCTTCCTCCCCAATATTCAGTTGAATGGGTGCAACCATTTGCAATGGATTTGAAAGTCACATATTTTGTTTGCTTTAACTGAGGAGCCAGTCTGTGTATTAATTTTTTAGATATGCTGTACGGTTCAGGTGGCCTAGTCTGAGGTTTCTGAGTGTTTTAATTGTAAAGCCATGTTGAAAGCTCTGATTTCGTTTCATCTTTACAGCTAACCACAGCCTACAATGAACTGAGCTAGCTGCATGATACTAAATGTGCTCCTCTTCTCTTCTGTTACTCTCAGGCAGTGCAATGGATTTACCAGTTCTCTTCCAGGCTTCCTGCTCCCTGCATCTCTACATTCGAAGGATGACCAGTTGGTTTCAATCTCTACCTAAACCTTTCCCTTTACCTACACAGGACCTTTTTTCTTGCCTTTCTGCTCTCTAGAAGCACGCGCGCTTTGGTAGCGGCTGGGTGAGAGACTCTTGCACAAGTAGAGAATTGCAGCAAGCAGAGTGTCAGACTGGAATGCTGATTTTGTTTCAGGTCCCCATTTCTCGCCCTTAAGATCCAGGGGATTGCTTCTTTAGCAAACGTATGCACACAACTAGAGCATACTGAAGGACGGGGGAAAGGGTATGATTTGATTTCCGGCAGCATTCCTTCTTTCCCCCCTCCTCAGCCTTTATACCTCTAAAGAAACTTAACTCAATAAAATCATGGAAAGCCCTTTTTTTTCTTTTTTTTTTCTGTTTTTTTTTTTTTTGTTTTTTTTTTTATCTTTATGCCTCTGGAGCATTTAACTCATCTTCTAAGGTCTATTCTGAGTGCTGACTGCTGCCCTTTGTGCAACTCCAACCTATCCTGTGCTTTTCATCTTTCATCTTTATGAGCCAAAATACTGACCCCAAAATGCAGTTCAATACCACAGATAAGATCTAAATGAAATTATTATGTTGTCAAGCTGATGTCTTTTTTAATCCTTTATGGCAAGTTTATTCCTTGATATGTCACTTAAGACCATACTTAGTTTCCACTAAGTATTCAAAAGCAAATGTGCAGTTTATGCAATTGTTTATTGCAGTGTCCATCAGAAGTCCACTTCCTTAGAATGAAATGCAACTATTAAAATGCAGACTAATTTACTAATTATAGTTGTTTGAGCCAAATATCACTCCGTATATTCATAGTAATTTAATTAATTTAATAATTTAAAATACGCTAGCCTGGATTTGCACCCATGTAGTTGAGATCAATATCTCTAAAAAATATTATTTCATCATTATAGACTCTTTCAAGAACAGAGAATTAGATATGGCCAGGATGTTCTTGAAAATCTGTTTCAGTCTGGGTTTTTTGCACAAATGTGCTGCATTATTAATACATTGGGTATTGAAATGAACATATATCCTCATGCTTTTTTGCTCTCACTAACTTTTCTATTAGCTATGATCATGAAGGGCGTCTGACCAATGTAACACGTCCCACTGGAGTGGTAACTAGCCTTCATCGAGAAATGGAAAAGTCTATTACCATCGACATTGAGAATTCTAATCGGGATGACGATGTCACGGTCATCACAAATCTCTCCTCTGTGGAGGCTTCCTATACAGTTGTTCAAGGTACCAAAGCACACTTCTCAGCACACCTCCTAACCACACACACAGCCTGAGAAAGCAATGCACTAACGATTCGTGTCATTAGTACACTGATGAGCAGGGGGAAACCGTATACGGTTTGCAAGAAAAACTCCCATAAAGCTTATTCCTAAAATGACAGGTCTTCAGGACAGGTAAGAGGCATTTCACAGTCCTGCTTTGTGTCAAGTATGTATGGTCACTAATTTGCTGGGGAGAGTTAGTCCTGCCACTGCCTCTTGGGTCAGGGTCCCCTCACCCACTCACATATTTCTCTGTACTTCCCTGCAAAATTGGTTCTGACTTCAGTGCCACAGAGATGCAACCTGACTGCTGGATATGGCTGCCTGGGGGGGAAAGCCTCAGGAAGCCTTCTAGTAGAAGAAATCTTCCAAATTTTTACACTGCCATTAATCACAGTGTAGAACAATCAGGGCAGTGGATGGTGTGGTGCCAGAGATGGCCCTTCCAAGAACAGTGTTACAGCCCGAGTGTGGCAGGAGGAAGCAGCAACACAGGTTCAGAGTTTGTGTAGAGCTTTCCAGCACCACCCAGGCATTGTATCTGATGGAGTGAAGTCAGTTATCAAAGACAGACTGAAAGGGATTTGGTGAGTGATGGGGCTTTTTAATTAAGATATAATGTCACTGGAATGAAAATATCATCATCAAACAATAGTCTCCTCCTGACATAAATGTCAACATTTATATACTATTATACCGTGACAGGTCTGGTTACAAAGACTTAATTTCTCTTATACCAGATGATTAATTACATAGATGCTGTCCTTCTGTCAGGCAAATACTGATGTGTTGCTGACAGCTGCACATTGTGGCACTCCATCCTGGCTGAGAGTGGGCTTGGCTGTGTCAAACAGCCGGGGAACTGCACGGCCAGAGAAGCACGGGATTGTTTCTGTGACCCTTATCCCACAGAGGCCGGGTGTGCACATCAGGCCAGTGTGGTTCTGGTGGGGAGACAGGCAGGCAGGAGAGGGAACCACTGTGGCTGCCAGCTTGCGCTGCTGGAGCCTCACACCTTGAGGATTTAAAGCCACGCTGTAACTCTGTACAAAGCCTCTGCTTGGAGACAGTTTTTAAACAGAAGGAAACAAAAGAAGAGGCACTTACTTCTTCCTATTTATAAAGAGTCCAGCAATCTTCTTCTTTTTCTTTTTGTCCTGGAGTTTAATGCTTTGTTGTTTATCCAGCAGTTCAGTTTTCAGGAGTTTTTGTTCATATCAGAAATAAATTACGTGGTTCAACACATATCACTGTGCATTTTGATTCACAATTAAGACTGAAGGGAAAACATAATGAAATAAACACAGTATCTCTCTGCAGGCTCACTGTTACACTACTGTTCTTTACATGAATCAGTAACATCTGTAATTTCCACCATAGTACCACGTAAATGGTAATTGCAGGCTGACTTCATTTAACATCAACAGGAGTGCAATAAAAAAACCAATCAAATTAAGCTATATGTTTTCTTTATGACTGGAGTAGCTAAATTATTTTCTTTTCATTATTGCTGTAGATCAAGTGAGGAACAGCTACCAGCTCTGTAATAATGGTACTTTGAGAGTGATGTATGCCAATGGCATGAGCATTAGCTTTCACAGCGAACCTCATGTCCTGGCTGGGACTGTGACTCCCACCATAGGACGATGTAATATTTCTCTACCCATGGAAAATGGTTTAAACTCAATTGAATGGCGCCTGAGGAAGGAGCAGATTAAAGGCAAAGTGACGGTGTTTGGAAGAAAGCTCAGGGTAAGTAGAACCTGTTGTTACAATAATCACCTTTTCCTCTTTGGGCAGAAAATTAATTTATTTCGAAGGGTGCCTTCCTTACTTTTGCTTGTTAGAAATGTACAACTCTGGGACTGTCTTTGGTGTGACACTGTTTGAGAGCTCACTTGACTGCATGGGATCATCTGCTGCCATCATCTATAGAGCTTTGTTACTAAAAGTATTCCAAAAGAGATTGGTAAATATACCTACAATATTACAGATTCACAGAATTATCAGTGTTAGAAGAGACCTTCAAGATCATTCACTCCAGCCATTAGCCCAGCCCCACCATAATTGCCCTAAACTGTATCCCCAAATGCCATATCCAGATGCTTCTGGAACACATCCAGAGATGGTGACTCCACCACCTCCCTGGGCAACTTATTCCAATGCCTGAATACTCTTCCAGTAAAAAAAAGGTTTTCAGATATCTAATCTGGACCTCCCCTGGTGCAATTTAAGGCCATTTCTTCTTGTCCTTTCATTTGAGATATGGCAAAAGAGATCAACCCCCAGGTTGCTACTGCCTTTCAGGGACTTGCAGAGAGCAATTGGGTCCCCCCAAACCAGCTTTTCTCCAGGTTAAACACCCCCAGCTGCCTCAGCCACTCCTCAAAAGATGTATTCTAGAGCCTCCCCCAGCTTCATTGCCCCATTCCTTCAAAACACTCTGCCTCTCAAGGGGGTGGGAATGTGAGCACTCGCCACTTGTAAAACTCCCAGGGCAGACTTACCCCAGTTGGTGCTGGGGAGCAAACACAGCCAGAGCTTGAGCTGCTCCTGTGACATCCCCCTACAGGCTCACTGAGACAGGCACGTTGTGTTTATTCCCTTTCCCAAATGGCACGGTTGGAAAATAATTGCCATAATTACAAAATCGTAAGCACAGGATAAGGAAGATAGTCAGGTCGTGTAATCCATCTCCTGCCAGATTAAAGATCTGCTGCAGCTGGATTAATCCCATGCTGCGCTTTGCTGGCCTGATTTTCACTGATTTTTTTGACTGGGCTACTTCAGTATGTGCAGTTTTGGAAGGGCTTTGAGATACTGGGCAGAAGACAAGTGTAGTGCTGATCAAGTCCTCATTCTTTTAGCAATTCTTCCAACACCACTGAACATAAGATACAGTTCAGTGTGTTCAAGATCATATAGCAAATGCAATATATGTAAACAATTATGTAGTGATTTACAAAAAAAAAAATTACTTTGCTATTAAATTTTTATATTTTCCAATTGCTTAGCATCCAATTCCCAGTGTTGAGTTAACAAGTCTTTCTTTATTCTCACAAATAATCAGAATGTACTTATTGGGGAGAGGGGGAAGGTTAGACAAAAAATTGAATGAGATTAGCAGCTAATCCTTAATGACTAAATTTCATGGCTGTGTAATTGATTTTGGATGTGTTGACCTGCAGCAGTTGATTAGAAGTGGAAAATAGATCAGCTCTGCATTTTGACTAGGTGTTGTTCTAAATAAAAATAAATGGGATGCTGAAATGAAATTGCAGTAATCCTAATTCTCAATACGAAAAATTTAATAGAAGTACTTGTGGTAATTAGCTGAAGTTAAACACATCTTAGTGCTGAAACCCTGCCTGAGATAGGTTTTCTTGCATCATGTTTATGCAAATCAAAACAATGCTTTATCTAGCAACACCTCAACATTTAATTGTCTGGTGTTAGTTCCTGTAACAATAATCACATACCCATTTAGCTCTTTTAAATGAAAATCACTATGAGATTATCACAGGTTGAGTGGACTGAAAATGAAATTTGAAAACAAGGGAGAAAGGATAGAATTTATTTGCATCTCATTTATTCTAATTCATCTTTATAAATTGTTTAGTGAACGAAGCAGAGCAAGTGCGTTGGAACGTTGTGGGGAGCAGGTGGCAGGCAGGGGCAGCTGTGGCACACAGTGACACAGAGCAGGGCACTGCTGCAGAGCTGACGGAGCAGCAGGGCCGTCTCCTGGAGCTGCACCTCAGAATCAGTGTGACTGGAGGGGTGGGCATTCTGTGCCATTCACCTCCTAGCTGAGTACTTCACCTCGCAGTACTCTGAGGAGTATTTGCTGTGCCCGTGTGCTGCAGCAGTGAAAGGGGGCTTATCAAAAAGATGGGGACAGACTCTTTTAGGGTCTGTTGTGATAGGACAAGGCGTGGCAGCTTTAAACTAAAAGAGGGTAGATTTAAACTAGTTCCACAGGAGGAGTTTTTTATGGCAAGGTGGTGAGGCACTGGCACAGGTTGCCCGGAGCAGTGGTGGATGCCCCATGCCTGGAAGCATTGAAGGTCAGGTTGGCAGGGCTATGCACAGCCTGTTCCAGTTGAAGCTGTCCCTGCTCAGTGCAGAGGGGTTGTACTGGGTGATCTTTGAAGGTCCCTTCCAGCCCAAAGTATTGGATGATTCTGTGAGTCCTCAGGCAGTGGTGCTGCCTGAGCCCAGGCTCTGCCCATCTGTGCTTTAGGCACATCCCAGCGGGACTTGCTGGTCTCTGCACGCCTGCCTGGGCACGTTTCATGAACCTGAGAAAGGAACTGCACTTCACCTTCCTCTAATCCCACTCGCTGTCTGCTGCTGTTTGATGCACCACACGTTCAGCAGTTGCAGCAGTTTCAGATAAAGTCTTGATAAGATCCCTCTCTGAAGAGGTTTTATTAGGGTGCAGCGCCAGTAAGTGATTTCTGTGGCCAGACCTTTCCAAGGCACAAAGGGCTCGTCCCTACGGCCACCTCAGCAGCAGCCGAGGGAAAACCAGATGTGCACGTGGGTAGTGAGCAAGAGAGAAAGGGCTTGTCGGGAAATCTGCAGTAGTTATACTTGGGACTGCTATTAGTGTTCCCAGGAAGGCTGGGAATTAGTCAGCCTGTTTGGGTTTCTATATAATTAATATGATACTGCAATTACAGCCTCTGGTTTTACTTATTTTACAAATGCAAATGAAGTTAGTGAATTATCCAAGCAGGTGATATTCGTGTGTGCATGTCCAAGTGATGTTTGCGTGTCTGCACAGCTCTTGTCTGTGTAATCATATTTAAAACCCTGTTTTTAAAACTAGTTTTGTTTCCTGTGGCAAAACCAAATAACTATTATGTTTTTGACAAAAGAGAGGATACCTGGAGTCAGACTTTCCTTCACACAAATTACTATTGCAGTTACTGTAATGGAGGGAACGAACCCCAGAAATCCTGACTGATTTATGAAGCTTCAGAAGTTACAAAAAACCAAACAAACAAAGCCCCCAAAGCTAAAATTCAGTTCATAATCTTTCTGAAAGGCATTTTTTTCTCTTTTTAGAAAATCTGCTCATCCTTAAGAATTTGGACTATTTCAGGCATACACTAACCCTTTAATTCTATGTTTTTGAGAAGTGAAAGCTCTCTCCTGCTGCTGAAAAGGGGTTTTTTTATGTCTCTGCCATCAGGGTTGATCCTTCAAAACAAGAGTAACCAGTTGAGAAACTACTGATGTTGAGTTTGGCTTCCCTGGCTTTGTTTTCATTTCAATGGGAGAGCAGAATATGACTTGTTTTGCCACAAGATGTTTTAAGAAAAATACTCCTGTCTTTTCTGTGAATCACAGGGCAAGTTGTTGCTGGGATAACCTTTGGGAAAACCTATGGAAAAGAGCTTTTTTTTCCTTGTAATTGCCCACTGAGGAAATGCAAACTGTTAAAGAGATTAGTTTCATTAATGGAAAAAATTAGGATAATGAGTGATAATTTGAAATAATTATTTCTTTACAAACACAAAATTGTATTAATTTTAAATGTGTCTGTATAACTGAATTTCTACTGAGTTGGTTGGGGTGGGAATTGGGTTTACCCTTGCCAGTGAATATATCTCAGAATAACTTTTATGTCCTCAAGAAAGGCTCAGGGTTAATTTACATATTGTTTGATGTACAGTTTAATTTTGGATAAGAGGAAACGTTGCTTAATCAAAGCCACAGTAAAATATAAGCTAAAGAACAAATTCCCAGAAACTGATGAATACTTTTTAAGTAGTCATTGCTCTGAAATTATATCTAATTTAAAAACTTCGACTTTATTAATGATGCAGCCGCAATTAAATTGCTTAAGTAGCTTTATCAGATTACAGCATTAGCCTGAATTCTATGGTTTACCCCCCAGTGAATATATTTATGTATCTCTCATTATAGCACTCTCACTAGAAGCCTCCCCATTTGGCCTTCTTATTCTCCTTTGCCTCTGTTTTGCTCTTTTGTTTAAAAAAAATAATCTGGCACTGAAACACTTCGTGCTGTACTTTGAATGAAAATTGTAACAAAAAAAGGGGGAAAAAATATTTAACCTAATTATTTAGCACCTTTGCTTTCAACACTAGAAGTCCATCTTTCCCAGCCTGTATGATCAGGGTTTTTAAACCCATCCCAAGTGAAGAATCTATTAAATATTTGGAAAGTAAATGAAAAAAACAGTAAATGAATGAATTCTAAGCAGAGTGTTGCAATTACAGAAGCCAAGTGGCTAAACCTTGATGAAGACACAAAACTTCTGTTGTTCTTAAAGTGATTGCAGGGGAAAAGGCAAAAAAGTTTGATGGCAGAAATAGAAAAACAAAAGAAAAATAGTAGAAAAGTAAAATAGAATAAGTAGAAAAATATTCCCTGCAGAATAGTTTGTTTCTCTGCACTTTAGGACCTAGGTGTGCAGAATGTCTGTCTGTTCTGACCGTAAGAAAAGCCTTTTCCTGTAGGATATCATCTCCCACGTTGCAAGGAGATGGGAAATATCCCAGTAAAAGACTCAAAAACATTTGAACACACTACCAAGTAGAAAGCGAAAGCCAGTTAACAGGAATCCGACACTTTTCACCAAGGATTTCCCCGTTGTGCACCCGTTTTGCCGCTGTAAATCCGGAGGGACGGCGTGCCCACCACGCACTGAGCGCAGCCTCCTTTCCTCCCGCAGGTGCACGGGAGGAACCTGCTGTCCATCGACTACGACCGGAACATCCGCACGGAGAAGATCTACGACGACCACCGGAAATTCACGCTGCGCATCATTTACGACCAGCTGGGCCGGCCCTTCCTGTGGCTGCCCAGCAGTGGCCTGGCTGCTGTCAACGTGTCCTATTTCTTCAACGGGCGCCTGGCCGGGCTGCAGCGCGGGGCCATGAGCGAGAGGACGGACATCGATAAGCAGGGCAGGATCGTGTCGCGCATGTTCGCCGACGGCAAAGTGTGGAGCTACACCTACCTGGAAAACGTAGGTGCTGGTGTGTCACCTCCCGACACGAGCTGCAAGGACACCAAGTTCTGTCCGGCTTCATAACCCGTAACACACAAACTAGCTAGAACTTGATGTATCCCACCTGGTAACAATCCCTTTGTACCTGGTCTCAGAATGCCTTATTTTTCAATTAGTCAACTGAATATGACTAATTCTTAATGGGAGCTAATTTGTTCATGGTTTCTGTCTTTTGATATTTTCCTTCCGTAGAATGGCAATAAATTAACACAATGAATTGTGCTTAATTAAGCCCAAAAATGCATGACTAAACCTGACAAAAGGTTCATGTAGAAACAGGTAATTCATCTCTAATTGTTGCTTATTAAATGAAAGTATGGTAGTGCATTTTTACTTAGCCTAATTAGCACACTTAAGTCATAAAAGTGTCTTAAATACTGCAAGACTGCGTATTGTTTTCCCTTTACCACCTTCTTGTTTTAAGTAAACCAGAGCTGATGTTCTCTGCTTAGTTTCTCACATATTTCACAGTAACAGTTGTGAATTACAACTGCTGGCAGAAAGATAAATCAAGTCATTTATCTAACTCCTCTGCATCCCCCAGGAAAAAAAAAAAAAGGAAAATAAAAAGTCCTCCTACAGGGAGGACAGCTCACAGGTTGCTAACCTACGCTTTCTCTGGAGCGTCAGCACATTGATTTCCAAGGAGCAGATCCTCTCATCTGGCAATCTGACAATATTCCTGGGCAGCTCTGTGCCCCTGACTAATGTATGTGATTCTCTTTGCACTCGTTTAACATTAGTGCCTCTCCAGTAAACTTTCCTTCAGTTCCCTCTCTCAGGCCACATGCTGATAGCTGGTAACTGTTTGTTGTTTTCCCTGCAGTCGATGGTGCTGCTGCTGCAGAGCCAGCGACAGTACATCTTCGAGTACGACTCCTCAGACCGCCTGCACGCGGTCACCATGCCCAGCGTGGCTCGGCACAGCATGTCCACTCACACCTCCATCGGCTACATCAGGAATATCTATAACCCCCCCGAAAGCAACGCCTCCGTCATTTTCGATTACAGCGATGATGGGAGGATTCTGAAAACATCATTTTTAGGTACTGGCCGACAAGTCTTCTACAAGTACGGAAAGCTATCCAAGCTGTCTGAAATTGTTTATGACAGCACGGCGGTTACTTTTGGGTATGACGAAACTACAGGTGTCCTAAAAATGGTGAATTTGCAAAGTGGAGGATTTTCTTGTACAATTCGCTATCGGAAAATTGGTCCTCTTGTTGACAAACAAATCTACAGGTTCTCTGAAGAAGGAATGGTCAATGCAAGGTTCGATTACACATATCATGACAACAGCTTCCGAATCGCAAGCATCAAACCCATCATAAGTGAGACGCCTCTTCCAGTTGACCTTTACCGTTACGATGAGATTTCTGGCAAAGTAGAGCATTTTGGCAAATTTGGAGTTATTTATTATGATATAAACCAGATTATCACTACAGCAGTTATGACGCTGAGCAAGCACTTTGATACCCACGGGCGCATTAAAGAAGTGCAGTACGAAATGTTCCGGTCCCTGATGTACTGGATGACCGTGCAGTATGACAGCATGGGAAGGGTGACCAAAAGGGAGCTCAAACTCGGCCCCTACGCCAACACGACCAAGTACACCTATGACTACGATGGAGACGGGCAACTGCAGAGCGTGGCAGTCAATGACAGGCCCACCTGGCGCTACAGCTACGACCTGAACGGGAACCTCCACCTCCTGAATCCTGGGAACAGCGTCCGACTGATGCCGCTGCGCTACGACCTCAGGGACAGGATCACGCGCCTGGGTGACATCCCGTACAAGATCGACGACGACGGGTTCCTGTGGCAGCGGGGCGCGGACGTGTTTGAGTACAACTCCAAAGGGCTCCTGACAAGAGCTTACAACAAAGCAAATGGGTGGAGTGTTCAGTACCGCTACGATGGACTGGGCCGAAGGGCTTCCTGCAAGACCAACCTGGGGCATCATCTACAGTACTTTTATGCTGATCTTCACAATCCAACGAGGGTAACTCATGTCTACAATCATTCCAACTCTGAAATTACCTCTTTGTACTACGATCTGCAAGGCCACCTCTTTGCAATGGAGAGCAGCAGTGGGGAAGAGTATTACGTGGCCTCTGATAACACAGGCACTCCATTAGCCGTGTTCAGCATCAATGGCCTCATGATCAAACAGCTCCAGTACACGGCCTATGGGGAGATCTATTACGACTCTAACCCAGATTTCCAGCTGGTCATTGGGTTCCATGGAGGGCTGTATGATCCTTTAACCAAACTTGTGCATTTTACCCAAAGGGACTATGATGTCCTGGCTGGGCGCTGGACATCTCCTGATTACACCATGTGGAAAAATATTGGCAAGGAACCCGCTCCTTTCAATCTGTACATGTTCAAGAGTAACAACCCTCTCAGCAATGAGCTGGATCTAAAAAATTATGTAACAGGTGAGACTTCTTCACATTTATAATACATAACACTGCAGCTTGGAAGCTGATTTGGAACAGAAATCCAGCTTCTTCTTACTAGCCCTTTGCTCAATCTTCCCATCACATTTGGGCCATTTTCCTTTTTTGTGCTATGAAAAGGACTGGATATTTCTGATTGCTTGATACTGGTCTTCCCTGAATGAAGGGCTGTAAGTGAGAAGCTATGATGAATTATGGAGGGAAAAAAATAAAAATAAGTTTGCCTGAATATAAAAGTTCAGCACAGCCATAGTGCTCTTCATATTGAACTAGTACTGTATAAAAATGTGTTCGTTTTAATTCTGTACGAAGAAAAGTGAAGTCGTCTATAGAAATCGCTGGCAGGTTGGTTCAGAATCACAAACCAGAACTGCTCAGATCGCCTTCTTTCAGGGCTGCTTTCAAATTTAACTACTGTCTGAGCCCATGGGCACATTACGAATTAGCAGCAAGAATAGATTTAATTAAACCTCTTTTTTCCATTTAACTTTTAATATGCAAACAGTCTTTAGTCTTTAAAATTAAATCCTTGATGTTTTTTAGGATTATTTCACCCTGAAAGACTAATAAATGTTATGGATCGTGTAGAGCCAAGAAACAAAAGTAGTTTTGATCACATATGTTAGAATTGGGTAAAACTTGTAACCCTTTCTTAATTAGGAATAATTTTTCACTTAGTAACATCACACAGTGCTTGAACTAGCTGCTGGCAGTTTCTAAAAGGAAAGGTAATTAATATGTCTCCAGGAAAAGCTGTTTTGCAGAATTGAGTATGCAGTATACAATAATTAGAGTAGTGATACCATTTTTAAAAAGGAACCATCTTAATTTTAGCAGTAATTTGAATTTCAAGAAAAGTGTGCATTTCCTGCAAAGAAAATCATAGCAAGTTTCATTGGTACATTCCAACCTAATAGTAGGTGTAACACACCACAGGTTCTAGTGGAGCTGCTTTGCAATTAGGAGATAATGCGATTTGTATCTGATAGTGTGAAAATTATGGTGACTAAAATTGCCTTGGGATCAAATTCTGTTGTCCTGAATTCAACAAAAGTCCTATTTTCATCCATTACCCTCTGATTTTGATTTTCAATATCATCTTATTGTATTTTGCTACATTCTGAAATTGTATTTATTTAATTTCTCCATCTACTAGATGAAATCTAGTAAGATAAGTAGCATTTAGGGACAACACCCACCTTGTAGTCTATAAAAATACTTCATCAGTGATGCAAATATTTGTACAGATCATCTTCGATAAGAAGTGATTATGGTGGCACCTTTTTTGTCATAGTTTAAAAAAACCAGAACAGAGAACAAAAAAAAACCACCAACCCCCCCCATCCATTCTTACTGTTAACCCTGACTCTGCTTTATTCACAGGTTTTGCTGAAAACAAATCGCTGTAGTGAGTGCAGTGCTGCAAAGCACATTAGCTCAGCAAAATAGTAACTGTTTTGTATATAGGTCCTCCTCTGGTTTCTGTGGAATTAGAGCAGCTGAGTGAATTATTCAGGAGATATCATTTTGCCATAAAATAAATGGAAGCCTTATAAGGAGCAGTAAGTAACCCTGTGCTGTCCAAAGGTTCAGGAAGAATGCAGTCAGCACCGTGTGATGGGAGATGGATACAGACACCTTCGTAACGGCAGAGTATTTTATTTTAGAGTCAGAATGGCTAAGAAAAAAAAGGACTTTTGGGGACAACAGTCTTTGCAACAGCTCAGCTCACAGAAGTGGCAATAGCAGCATCAGGAGCCCGGGTAGGCCAGCACGAAGAGATGGCCACTGGGAAAGACAGGAGAGATTTTTAAGCCAAAGTGATCATGAATGCAGGAAACAGGAATGTAAAATGGGGTCATGGACTCTTTCTTTTTTGTTAAAAGCATCATTTGGATAACTAAAATACATCATTAGTTCTTAATACCTGCTGAGTGAGAATTACTGTTATTAGCTTAGTTACTTAGCTTTTTCAGCTAGATCTGAGGGCAGAGTTTTCCTGGTTGAGCCCACATCTGGAACTTGCCAAGGCTCACCTCAGAGCTGAGCTGTAACCCTCCCACACAGCTCCTACTTTCCCTGGAGGAATAGGGAGGATATTCTTGCCTAAATTTAGACATCTGATTTACAAGTCTAGCTTCTCACTGCTTTTAATGGAGCCTCCTGAGACCCAGTGACAGCTGATAAAAGTAGGACATAGAAGAGAAGCCATGTCTTTCTCCCCAAAGGACTTTGCAGATGTTTTTAGAGTGTTAACCTAATAAAATACCATTATACAATACAGTTTATAGGTTACATTTAGTAGCCACATCAGGTGTCAGAGATGGAACAAGTACTGCATACTCTAAAATGTTTGGATAATTCATGTGCTCTAATGGAAAAGAATGAAAGAGCTGAAATATCCCTGATGAATTAATTAGGGTAAATTTAACGCAGTATTTCCTGTGCCTGTTCATGGTGGATTGCTACAGCTCTGTAAAGTTCCACACTATAATATTAATTGTGACTTCAGTTGCCACTTGAAATTAAGAATGTCAAAGATGGATTTCCTAATTTTTTTTTTAATTTCCTTTACTTGTTACACATGTGTTTCTCACTTGGCTGCTTTCTTTTGATTTTTAGATGTCAAGAGCTGGTTGGTGATGTTTGGATTTCAGCTTAGCAACATCATTCCTGGTTTCCCTAGAGCAAAAATGTACTTCGTGTCACCACCATATGAGCTGTCTGAGAGTCAAGAGTGTGAAAATGGACAGGTAGGCAGAAATATTAAGTTACTTTTTTGGATTAATTTGCCCCACTCTGTGGATAGAATTGCTGGCTCTTCAGTAGTTACAGCAGAAGGCCAAGCATTTAATTCAGTGTAAAGTAAAGTGGGTATAGCTAGATTTTATACTAATGAACATATGCCTTTCTTGCCAGCCTTTGTTGTTACCATAATTACAGTGTCATTAGTTTGTCTTTTATTGAGTTATTCCTTGATTAACAAGTTGTAACTTGATTAACTCGATTAGCAATGACAAAGGGAGACTTTGTCAGGGTGATTTATCATCTCTTGTACCTTTAGTAAAACCATCCTAATAATGTGTTGCAATAAACTTAGGCTGGTACTTGTTTTACTGGTAAAAAAGGGTTCTGCTTCTCACCCTGTAAGAGGTTTTCTTAGCATTTTTTGTCATTTTTCTAGTTAGAGGTTTTGATTTGCTACTCCATTTAACTTCAGTTGCAGCGTTTGTAGTTACATGTCAGGTTTAGGGTGCACAATAGTATATGGGTTTAACTTTTGTAGTGAATTCCAACCCATTTAATAAACGTCAGAAGAGTACGAGGCCAATTCCAAACCTGCTCTTTGCTAGGCTTACTTCATCTTTGTGGTAATACAGTAGAAATGATCATATAAACCTAGGCATACCACCTCCTCAGGCTTCTAAGTCATTTGAGAGTCTAAACCCCTTCTTCAGGAATTGCTTTGGTGCTTTTGGGCCCAAATTCCATCTGTTTTCAAAAAAACTTAAGTTTCATAAGCATTTTATATATATATATA
>VZRQ01000110.1:1143312-1157611 GCA_013397975.1 Machaerirhynchus nigripectus | reverse complement strand
TACATATATATACTGGTTGAAATCTCTGGGGAAAGTGTCCACAAGTTAAATGCCACCTTTTAATACATTAATTCTGTTTGCTTTCAGCTCTGATTAAAATTGTGCCAGACTTGGGTCTTTCTTATTCTTGTACTGGGCATTATATGACTGGCCAAAATTGCAATGTGGAGTGCATATATGCTACAGAGGGTGATGAGAAGTATTTTATTTGGTCTTACAGATGACAGAATAATTTGCTGAATGAGTATTTACCTGATTCTGAACAAGGGATGGATGGATGGATGGATGGATGGATGGATGGATGGATGGATGGATGGATGGATGGATGGATGGATGGATGGATGGATAACTGAGGGTGATCTTTCGAAGTGTAGAATTTTTCTCTGTCTTCCCTTTTAAAAAGCAAAGCAAAAATCATTATTGGTCTCTGAAATGCAAATGTTCAGATCTGCATCTTCTTTGGTGTTTTTTTGTTTTGTTTTGCTTTCCTCAGCTAATTACAGGAGTGCAGCAGACGACAGAACGACACAACCAGGCTTTCATGGCTCTGGAGGGACAGGTCATATCTAAAAGATTACATGCCAAAATTAGAGAAAAAGCAGGTCACTGGTTCGCCACAAGCACTCCCATCGTGGGGAAGGGAATCATGTTTGCCGTGAAGGAAGGCCGCGTAACCACCGGCGTTTCCAGCATAGCCACGGACGACAGCAGGAAAATCGCCTCTGTCCTGAACGGCGCTCACTACCTGGAGAAAATGCACTACAGCATCGAGGGCAAGGACACCCACTACTTCGTGAAGGTCGGCTCGGCCGACAGCGACCTCGTCACCCTGGCCATGACCAGCGGGAGGAAGGTCCTGGACAGCGGCATCAACGTCACCGTCTCCCAGCCCACGCTCCTCGTCAGCGGGAGGACTCGAAGGTTTACGAACGTTGAGTTTCAGTATTCCACCCTGCTGATCAACATCCGCTACGGACTGACCGCCGACGCGCTGGACGAGGAGAAGGCCAGAGTGTTAGACCAGGCTCGGCAGCGAGCCCTGGCCTCGGCCTGGGCCAAGGAGCAGCAGAAGGCGCGGGACGGACGAGAGGGCAGCCGCGTATGGACAGACGGAGAGAGGCAGCAGCTCCTGAACACGGGAAGGGTTCAAGGTTACGAGGGATATTATGTCCTGCCCGTGGAGCAGTACCCAGAGCTAGCAGACAGTAGCAGCAACATCCAGTTTTTAAGACAGAATGAAATGGGAAAGAGGTAACAAATTAACCTGCTGTCATCCTTTGCTGGATGAATCAGTAGTCATAACTGTTATCTCCTCTCCTAAGGAGATGAAGACCTAAATGGGGCACTAGGCTGAGCTACTCTGGGATAGTAAGTGGCAAAAAAGCTCATATTTTTTGAGTTAAATGCTACTGTTCAAGTGATAAAAAACCACATCCTGAAGTGGACTAAAGCCAGACTGAAAACTCTAACCATACAAATTAAAAAGTACCCCTGAAATATTACCCACTTGTTCTGGGTCTAAAGAAAAACAAAAAGAAGGCCTCGTATTGTATTACCTCACTCCATTCACACGTGAGCAAACTAAGAAATCCAAGTGGGCCACTTTCACTAACCAGCTGATGAAACACAGATGATTCAGACTGCTTGTTTGATAAATATCCAAGAGGTTTTCATTTAAAGCAAAATACAGGTGCATTTAAAACATGACTTTGGGGTGATTTGTGTGTAGCAACTGGAGGACAAATGAAATGCAAGTGAGAGCGCACTGGAAATAGGAAAATATATTTAAAAGTAACAAAACCACACTTGCACTCTGACCCTCCACTTGTCTGGCCTGAAGCTTAACTTATTCAAAGAGGGCAGAGTGTAAAGTTACTTTCAAAACGGTGGCTATAAATCACTACAGATAAATTTCATACTCTGTTTGTCTTTGAAGATTTCCATTGTGGACAGTATAACACAGTTACAGGGTGTAGTCTGTTTAGATTCAGTAGTTTGTTGGTATCAGTTCCAGTAGAGCTGTGGGCATTGTGTTACACTATTGCAAATGGGCACCACGTCAGATCACCCTGTACATACATCAGCCAGAAGGCACAATCACTGTTTCAGATTTAAAAATTATTAGTGTGTTTGTTTGGTCGAGAAACTGAGACAATCACATTACGGTCACCACAAAAAAAAAAAAAAAAAAAGAAAAAAAAAGTCTAATAAGAACTTTGGTACAAGAACTTTTTTGTAATATACATGTATGAATTGTTCATTGAGTTTTTATATTAATTTTAATTTGCTGCTAAGCAAAGACTAGAGACAGGCAAAGATAATTTATGGCAAAGTGTTTAAATTGTTTATACATAAATAAAGTCTCTAAAACTCCTGTGAATTAGTTGTCTTCCATTGCAGAATCTTGTAAAAGCAATTCTGGCTGTTGTCTAATGCACTCAGCATTTTATGTGTGGAAATGACTTCTTGTGGTTCTGTGGATGCTGCAGGGGGCTGGTCCCTTGATCTCTGGGCAAAGTCCTTGACACACATCAACCAAAAATCTGCTTAGGACACAGGAGAAAATTGGTAAATGCTTTAGAAACTCTCTCTCTGCACCTCATGACTAGCAACCCTCAAACTGCTGTGTTTGAATTCTGGAATTAGTTTAATTGCACTGAAGTAACCTCTAAACAGTTTGAAAATGTAGTAACATAATATTAAATGGAACATGCAACACTGTGCTGTGAGCCAGGAAGTCTCCATGAAATCTGTCTTCTTTGGGAGATTGCTTATTTCCACCACATTTAAAAACGGGAGGTAAGATCAAAGAGCCTCTCCTAAGCAAACAGTCACTCCTGGTGATGATAAAAGGGAGCCATCCATCACCCAGAGCCCTGCCACTTTTATCTCATTTAAGTATGTAGCTGGGGAGCTCTACTTAATTTTGAGAACACTTTTGCTTTTGGGGGTTGCAAATGAGGTTTTTAATGATTCATGATACCAACAGAGATGCTCGAGTTGATTATGGGCATAAATTCACTCCAGGGCATTTTTAAAGCCGAACAGCTCAGTGCCTGTGTGGTTCAACACCTGGAGCACTCAGAAAGCACATCCAATCTTTCTGTGCAAACAAGAGCCACCCTGCTCTGACCGGGGGTTACACCTACACCTTCACCCCATGGGCACCCCCAGCCCTGTTACTCATCCTCTGGAGAGGAAGTCTGGCTGCATTTTCAGATGAAGTCCTGATTGTCCATCTAGGCAGGTGTTTTTCTTTGCTGAAGGACTTGGAGTGCTGTTACATTATTAGTCTGTTCTTTACAAGTGAAACCTCTTAAGGAAGTGTTTTTTTAATGGAGGCATAAAACATGAAATCACAAGGTGGAGACACTTTACATTGCTGCAGTTTGTCTGGATTACCTGGTAAGCTGCTTAGCTCATTTTTTGGGATAGAATTTTTCTCGCAGTTTGAGAGGTTTGAAATGAGAACCTCTTGCACAGTCCCCAGTGTCCTTCATTCTGTTACCATTCTCCTAAAGCTGAAACTCCTCAGAACTGGAGATACTGCTACTTCAAAAAGGAACTCAGTTAAGCTAAAAGGGAAGCATCCTTTGAATATTAATGCCTATCGGAGGAGATGTAACAAATTTCAGGAATGCACTCCCTACTCATCTCCTTTGCAGCTAACATACACCATCGGCATGTTGTGAAACAGTTTTGGGAGGTGCTGCTAAATTCTCAGCAGAGATCATTGATCCAGGGCTAGCTGTAGTTTCCAAAGCCTGTGTGCAGCTTAGCACAAGTCCTGTGGAAAGCCCCAGCCAGACACCTGAGCTCTCAGGCCCAGCTTCACGTCGTGCTGGGGCTGACCAAGGTCATCCAGCTCTGCCCCTCGGCTCTGCTGCTGCACTTTCCCTGTGTTCCCATACAGACCCCCAGCCTCGCTCCCATCTACAAGGACTACCCAGCCTGTCCTTTGGGCAAGTAAACTGCACTATGTCCAGTGACTTAGAGAACCTTGTGTGCTGCATCAAAGGGATTGGAAGAATTGCTGTAGTTTTTGTAATTATGACAAAAGAGCTAAATTCTCACGTCTGGAAAAAACCAGCTGACTGGTGGAGCCCATTCCAAAGTTTTCACTTAACAAATGAGGGAGATAACTGGACTGGTATGGCCATGGCCAGCTCTCTTGTGGTCCCATCTGGGTTTCCTGTTCCTTCTCCCTTTCTACAACCTTCCCTTTCCTCACCTCCCTCAAACTGCTATCTCCCGCTTCTCTCAAGGCTCTTGCTTTTCCTCTCTCTTCCTTGCTACACTTTTCCATATGGAATAGATTATTAACCAAAAGCACTGCCAAGGAGACATGAACTGGATTCTTCTTATGAGAGAGTAGTTAAGCGGTGGCTTTAACAGTGACATTGTGTCTGTATCCCCAGTAGCACTGTGACCAGGACAGAGCAAGGGCACCCATCAAAGGACCTGGCCTGGGAAGCACTCCTGGCTGTGGGAAGGCCCAGAGCACAAGCTCAGGTCAGCCTAAGTACCATGAACATGGATTTGCCCTCCCAACTCACTCGAGTGCAAGCTGAGTTGTTTGCAGAGAGAGCAGGAATCCAAGAACAGGCCTCTGTTTGATGCTGAACCAGGTGGAGAATCAGCATTAGAGTACATTTCCTTTTGTCCTATTGGATTGCTGTAACTGAAGGAAGTTAGTATTTATAACTTTGCATTTCAGCTTGGAAAAAAGCCCATGTTTTGTTTCCTGAGTTAGCCCAAAGAGTGGACTGGCTGTGGGTGTAGGCACGTGTCTCAGCACACCCTGCTCCTCACCACCACGGGTGTTTTGCCTCTCAAGGAGACACCCGTGGTTGGGCACATGATGGCAGTTCTGCCCACGAGACACCCACAGGTACCAGCCTCTGCCTCCTGGCACTGCCTTGCCCACACCAGTCCCCAGCAGTGCCCTGTCAGCCTTCCTTAGGGGGTTGGTGTCTCCCAGATTAAGGCACACACAGACGTTCTTCCTAAAGCTTGGCCCGACCACTGGATCCGCAGTATTCTCGTGGGAACAAATAAAGGGAAGGAAGCATTTATGCCTTTTGTTTTTGCTACCTGTAATGCAGTGGCTGACACAAGAGCACACACTGGGCTCTCGGAGTGCACAGAGCCAGACTGAAACCTGCATGGGAGCCTGGCTCTGGTACTTCCAGTTTTCACCTCCCATCCCTTGGATAATGCAGCCCTTCAGAAGTTTCCTGATACAAATGGTGTGCCAACACCATTCCACCTCTGTAAGCCAAGCCCCTGATCTTCATGCAGTCCAGGCTCACCACTGCTGTAAGAACAGAAGAGCCAGATATCCCTCACCTGCCCTGAACATGACCATAACACTGCCTTCCAATGCTCTTCATGTTTGTCAGTCATTTCCTGTTTAAGAATCCAAGAAAACCACATCAGGATAGAATGCCATTGAATGATTTGCATTAACTGCTTTGTGCTGTAATTTCTGTAAGGTTGACCCATTTGACAGCAGTCTCACAACAGTTCTCAAATAAGCACTCAGTAATGATCAAACATGGGAATATGTTCAACACACAGCCTTGGGGGTACAGCCCTGGGAAGCTCCAAAGGTAAAGTTCCAGTCGCTGAACTGTACTGTCCTGTGTTCATCTGGTGATCTTGCATGAGAACCCCACGTGAAGGCCAGTCATACACTCAGGTGACCTTCGCTTGAACTGGGACTCTTCAAAGGGGAGATTTTACCTTACAGACTAAGGCACGTGTAATGAAGAGGTACCAGGACCTCTCTGCCTCTGAGCTGCCTCCGAACTTTTCTGCCAACAGTGAAAAGTTCCTTCCCAGCCTCATCAAGTACAGCCTGCAGCACAGAAGTTCCTTTTTTACAAGGATTGCTTAGTTTAAACATTACTGCATTTGAAACCTGTTACTGCTCTGGAACCAAACTCACTTCTCCACTCTGTGGCACCAAGAGCTGAGGGCTGTGCCACAGAAGAGGGTCAGCATCCATCACAGCACAGATGCCGACACAGCTGCAGAAGATGTTTTACTCGGCACATCTCTGAATTAACAGCAAGATCTCAGAGCCTTACAGCCACTTTCAGCCCACGGAAAACAGGGAAGGAGCAGGGGCAGGTGGCTCCACGGGGCAGGGTCCGTCTCTGAAGGCTCTGCTGCTGGCTGTACCAATACACAGACATATATTGTATGCTGTAACTGCTTGTTTAGGTCAATAATATCAGAAAAATTCTCTCTCCCTCCCCTGTATGTCTGTCATCTCCCTAAGGAGCATGGTTTTATGCAATGTTTGAGCATGACTAAGAGCTCTAGGACAGCAAATACCATTGCCAGTGTCAAAGCACCAACTCCCCTGTGTTGATAAAGCCTTTTCTGCTTCTGCCTAACCCAGCATAGCAGTGCTGGGCACAGCTGGAGTTGTGGTCCTGAGCTCTGTGTGTCTACAGCAACACCTGGGAGGTGATTACCTGAGCTTCTGGGAAGAGCAAGTGGCGTTTAATAAGCAGCCGAGACTGGGTCACACAAAAGTCATCAGAGAGTGCTTTGCAGCACCCTCACAGCTGGGCCCATCACACTCAGGGGTTAGGTTGGTCATTTTAATCTCAGTCGACTGAGAGCTCATTGTGTCAGCTCAGCCTCCCCACCAGAATCAACAAAAATAAGTAAAAACATAGAGGTGGAGGCACCTGTGTGATGTGCTCGGGTACCCAAGCCAGGCATTCAGCCAGACGCCCAGCAGGCAAACAGCTTGGCAGGGAAGGCAGGGACTGGACCCTGCCAGCCTCTCCCATACACAGTTAAGGGTCTGCCTGCCAGCACCCTGCAGGCTGCCCATCCTTCTCCACCACCAGCTCCAGGAGCCTCTTCTCACCTGGTGAATGTGGGGTTTGCACCAGGGCAAGAGTCAGTGCCTGGCAGATGCCCTGCACCCACCCATGTGCTCCATTCACCTGTAGCTCAGCAGGTGCCACAGGCCTGCCCGGGCTTCCCCACACCTCCTGCAGCAGGAATGGGGTGTTGCTCTTCAAAACACACATCTAATGTCACAGGTTAGACTGTCCCTCATTTCCTTGTTCATTAAAATACTAGAGTCATCTTAGGGGGATTAAATGGTTAGAGTCAGGCTACTTCTGAGCCAAAGAGGGGGACAGAAAAAAAGCAAGTAATAAAGTAAAATGTGGTAAAAACACAGCTCCCGAGAGCTGTGTGCCAACTTTCAGACAAGCCAATGAATGCAGACAATTTATAAATCCTTAACAAATAGGATTTACAATGGAAATGGCAGTTAAGCCATCGTGAGTACAGAAGGTGGCAGGCAGTGCTCTGTAACGCTGTCCATGCTCTGCTACAGCAGCTCAGCAGCATTGCTATTGGAGAAATTGTATTTATAGAAGTTTTTCATCATTAGATGGCAGCTTTTGGCAGGCTTTAGTCTAATTTGGAGGTTGTGTACAAAAAGAAAATCTGCCATCAGGACTCTGGGCTGTACCACTGACTATGCTGCTGAAGCCCAGACCTTGTGACTGTGTCAAATACCTCTCCCTCCTCAAACTCCACGAGCTGCAACCATCACATAAATGAAAGTAAAATATTAAGAAATATTAGTGTTGTAAAACAGTAATTCAACTATCTCATTTTTAGCTATCGGCAATAGCCATTGACTCAATAGGCTCTACTTGACAAACCAGACTTTTTCATCTGTCAGTTCTCCATAGAGATAAAAAACAGATTCCTGCTTGCTTCTGAGAGCTGCAGTGGTCTTTTAGAAAATATATCCATCTCAATGCCTTGGTCTCTGCCCAGGTGGGGAAGGCACGTCATTAAAAACCTTGGGACAAAGCACATGAGGGGAGAATTTTCACACTTAGCACAGCAGAGGGCCCTTATTGAAAAGCAGGGATTGGTGTGGGTGGAGGCTGCTGGAGGGCTTGGAGTCCAGCTCTTTCTTTGGTTCCAGAGTGTCCCAGGACAGGTGAGGATAACCCCATGTTAAGAGCATGTCCAGCTGAGTTATGAATGTCTTCAAGGTTGGTGACAGCAACCTATTCCAGTGCTCAGTCACCCTCAGCAAAATTAGTATTTCTTATGTTTATCCAGAACTCTCTGTATTTCTTCCTCTGCCTTTGCCCTTTGTCCTGTCACTGGGCAGCACTGAGACAATCCAGGCTCTCTTGTGATTACTCCTCCCTTCAGACACCCGTACACAACGATTAGATCGCCCCTGAGCCACCTCCTCTCCGCTGAACAGCCTCAGCTCCCTCAGCCTCCCCCCCTATTTCAGATGCTCCAGTGCCTTCACCATCTTACTGCCCTTTGCTGGCCTCTCTCCAGCAAGTCCATGTCTGTCTTCCACAGGGTCACTCAGAACCAGACCCAGCACTCCAACCACGTCTCACTGGTGCTGAGCAGAGGGGAGGGATCACCTCCTCAGCCCCTTGGTGATGCCCTGGCAAATCCAGCCTAAGGTGTTGCTGGCTCGCTCTGCCACAAAAACATATTGCTGGCTCAGGATCAACTACTTGTCCCCCAGGTCCTTTTCTGGAAAGCCCCTTTACACCTGGCTGGCCTCCAGCTCATACTGGTGCTTGGGATTGTTCCTCCCCAGGTGCAGGACTCTGAACTTCCCTTTGCTGATCCTCATGAGGCTCCCATCAGCCCCCTTCTCCAGCCTGTGCCCCGGGATGGCAGAAGACCCTGTGATTCATCAGCTGCTCCGCCTAGAGCCTCCCCCAGTTGCCATGACACTTGGGAGCCAGCAGGGAACAGCCTGGCAGCGCCATCAGCCAGCTCCCTCGGCTCTCCTGGGCGCATCCCTGCAAGCCACAGGGATGTCCATGTTCCTTTTATTGCTGCCTTACCTGATCCTGTTCCACAGACACCCACGGCACCCCACGGAGGGCAGGACCCTGTGCCCTGCCCTTGGCAGCTGCAGACGCGCCGCTGGACAGATTGCCGGGGCAGCAGGAGAGGCTGCCAAGGCACCTGGCTCCTGTCCCAGTGCCGCCTTGCAGAGCGGCAGCCTGCTCCCGGCAGCAGCCCTGGTGTCCCTCGCCCGGCTGCTTCCCACGTGGAGAGACGATGGCCCCTGTCCCTTCGCCATTCGGTGCTCCCAGCTGCTGCCCCCACCTCGGCCGCTGAAACTGCTCCTTCGCACTGACGGGAGGCGGAGGTTTCGCAGGGCTTCTGCTGGGCAACAGAAATGCTACCTTACAGTGCCCTGATGTCGCCATCGCAGTGCAAGATGAGCCTCGCTCAACAGAAAAATCCCATCTGTCAGGTTAGAATCACAAACCGCGTTGGCCAAACCCAGTCTCTTTTGCTCGCCCTGCCCTGGCTCAGGCGCATGCTGGGGGCCCAGCGGTGCCTGTGCAGCTCCGCTCCGCGGATCCGGCCCCCAGCTGGTTTTGGGGACGCGCGGTGGTGGCACTGGGGTTTTTTGCAGCTCAAGGTGCAGTACCAGCGTCAGTGCGCTGGGCACATTGCCCGTCACAAGCCCGCACACGTGCAGGAATTCCCTTCTTGTGCGCAGCGAAGGGCACTTGTCACACTCGGTACGGGCGAGCTCCGGCCGTGCTGTGCCCTGCGTGTCCCACTGCCCCGCCCCGCTGCTGCGGGACACCCGCTCGGGCTGCCGGGGGACTCTGGCTCCGGAGCCACGCGGCGTGCTGGCAGGAATGCCAAAGTTCTCGTTTTCAGGGCAGAAAGGTGGAGCGCTGTGGCTCCGGAGCTGACATGTGACCAGGACAATCCTGTTGGGGGGAGGAGCTCTCCCTGACTTCTGAGCAAATAATGGGCCAGTGAAAAAAGCAGTCGATGCCAAACCAATTGATTTTTCTGCCAGATGTGTTCTCCATGACGGGTCGATGGGAATTTATTAACCATTTTTATAAACTTTTATAAGTGAGAGTGACTGACTGGCCCCGTTCCTCACTCCCATCCGCAGGGCCAGGGCTGGCAGCCGAGGGCAGACCTGCCTCTCCCTCTGCTGAGGAGCTCAGTGCCGGCACCACGGCCACACGTGAAGGCTGGGTGGCAACTGGGTGACACCTGGGTGGCAGCTGTCAAGAGCTGCTGATGCCCCACAGGGGACAGCCGGGCACGAACAGGTCCGGTTTCACCGGGGTGGTCTCCCAGCTGGGTTAAGCAGCTCCCGATTATTGCGGGGGAGAAGATCCACAGACACACACTCGGGTCCCTGAGTATGTGACGAGGAATATCCACACCCTCTGGGAAGACAGACACCGGAACTTCCAAGCAGTGTCGAGGGATGATTGCGGTGCTTCCAGTGGGCACACAAGGGTTTAATAAAGCAACAGAGATAAGGGTCATTTTGGGGTAAAAATACCCACCCAGACCTGTTTCGTTCGTAGCTGAAAAAAATCTGAGCACCCAAAGGTCATAGTCAGGAATTTATTCCCTCGCTGCAGGCTTGTTTGCTGAAAGATAAAGATCTTTGATGCAGGCGTACAAAGTGCCAAGGATCGGGAAGGCAGCACAGAGTAAACCCACGGCCAAGTGACGTGCTAGTAGCAGGAATCACAAGAGCTGTCAGAGGTGTCCTGCAATGTATCCTGTTCTCCCGAGGCAGAGCTCAGCTGACAGAGGGTGTCCTGCCCTGGTAACGAGGTGCCAAGGATGCTGCCCTGTTAGAGCCAGCCTTGCCTCTGGCAGGGGATGGCCTGAACATTTGCACTGGTGTAAATATTGACCCGTGGCTTGGTAGAACCCTGACTCGGGAGTGGCTGGGGACTGTCCCACAGACTGCAGAATCTCACCCCAGGTCCTGCGTAATGGCCCCACCACTGGGGACTTGACCACCTTAAAGGTCTTTACCAGCCTCAACGAATCTATAATCCTGTGATTCTATAGCATCTTGTTTCATGAACAAACTAGTCAGGGACCTCTTATGACCCATTTTCCAGAAGACAAAACACACGGGAATCCAGCCAGCAGATTTCCTGGGCTACTGGGAAACCCAGCCGCTGCATGGGGTCCTATTGAATGGTCACCTTGCCACAGGAAGCTGTGACTGTCCCCATCCCTCCCGTCCCTCCTCGGCCACACTGCACGCTGTGGGGAGCCCTGTGCCACACGTTCCCTGTGCACTGAACACAAGGACAGATGCCTCGTCTGGAACGAGGAGTGCCGGGACCGGCGGGACAGCAGGCACGGCGCAGCCAACACCTGCCAGAGCAACAGGATGGCTTTGCGGATGTCAGCTGCCTCTTTTTTTTAATTTAAGGCCTCCAGCAATGGGTCTTTTAAGGAGAAGTTTGACAAAAAACAATGAAGTGGCTTTGCCAATGTTTACAGAAAGTCCCTTTCATGTTGGGACTGGAAAGTACAGCAGGTTGTGTGCGCTCTTCCCTGCCTCCTGGGCACCTCTGCTCTTCCCGCTGGGCTGGAAACAGCTTCTGAAAGCGGGAAGGCTTCCACAATGAAATGTTCCATTGCTCCAAACCCGGTTTTGACCATTCTAAAAATAAAATTCCATTTGGAAACTGAAAAAGATTGACATACAGACTGGGGGTGGGCAGGATAGGGAAGAGGCTTTCTAGAACAATAAGGGAGTTCTCCACAGAAATGATACTGTGTTTCAAGTTGAAAAATACTGGAGGTTTTAAATAAAACGTAGTATTTTGGCTATTGTTTCCTGGTAATTGAATTTAAACCCATTTTCCCTCCTATTTCAGTTCAGATATTGGAAGGTTTTGGCTAAGAGACCAATATTGTGCCTCAGCCACTTTTCACCTTTGAGGTTTTGTTATTTGCACTCAATTAAGAATAGAACTTGAAGTGTCGAGTACAAAATTAGAGACTTCTGAATGTCTTAGGAAAAAGGAAACCTGAGCAGCAAGGAACCAGCTCCTCTAAAACAGAGACCACCAGCAGATAAAGGCAGCTCCTGTTACTGAGCAGTTTGTAACCAGCCTGTTGTGGATTCTGGTGGGACTGGGGGGTGCAGCACACGAGGTCATGCCGGAGATGTTGACTCCAGGGCAAAAAAGAAGAGTTTTCTGCAGACTTTGTTCTCGGCTCTGTTCTTCCTTTTCACATAGGTAAGAGCTTACCTACAAAGCAAACCTTCCTCTTCTTTGCTCAGGAGAAAACAATCACCTGTTTGTTTATTGTTTTACAGTTCAAACAGACTCTGATAACGCTGAATTCTTTTGTTGTGAGTGTTAGTGATAAAAGGGAGTAAGTTACCATATGCACATTCCTGATTACATTTATAAATTCATATGGTTCAACGACAGGTTGGGGGTTTTTTTCTGAGTTAATAAAGAGGAGTGCACAAATAAAATATTTTGACTTGAGTCAGAACTACCTGCAAATATTTTCTGAAGTCTTTATTTCAAAAGCAATTACCCTAAAAAAATTTACAAAATTACTTTCTTCCTAATAGAGTTGACGACATCTGGAAAAGAAAGGGTATTTGGTCAGCTTCTTTACATAAAGCCTTTTGCTATATGATCTACATATGCTCTGAAAATTTGAAAAAAAGCTTTAAAATAAACATGCCTTTTGGAAGTGTCTCTGTGCTGGAATGTAAGGCCACAAATACAGGACCAGGAAAATACACATTAATTTGTTATCACTTCGCTGTTTACTTCTTCTTTTTAATATTTAAAAACATTGGTTTCTGCTGAGTTTTTTCCTATTGCCACAGTTCCCCTTTTGAAATGTCTTAAGCACTTTGCTGAGTGTTTTACAAAGAGAGAAACACCATTATCCACGAAATTAAAAGCAGAAAAGAGAAAATGACAGCCCCAGTGAGTAGCCCAGTGCCCCGCAGAAATCCACTGCCCTTCGCTGGCATGGGCCCAGGACTCCTGGCGCTCCCGGTGTCTGCTCGCTGGAGCGGCACTTCCCAGAGCTCCCAGTCTTCCCTCCCGAAAGAAACCACAAGCCTCACTTAGAGCTGTGGACAGATATAGTGTTTATTCCTTTATTCTTCATTTATTATTAATTTAAAAGCCTTGTTTATAGTCCTGTTCATAAAAGCAACTTATTTAGTAGCCCACAGCAAGTTTGGCTTCAGACAAAATGGGGTTAAATCAGGCTATTTTCCAAATGCCTCACTTTCAGTTTTACTTGTCTTCATTTTCTTCCCTGCTCAACCACTTCATCAGCCAACTGCTACTACATTCTGCTTTGGCCTCCAGAGAATTAGCAGTTCTGACTCCCAGCAGGTTGTCAGAAAGCCTGAGAGAAAAAAATCCCCCAAAATCTGGCACAAAAATGAAATGTTATTTCTGATTGTCTTTTTCACTTTTACTTTTCCCCTCCAGCCCTTCGGGGCTCCCCTCTTCCCATCCTCCAGTTTCCTTTTCCATCCCTATGCTTGGCAGGGATCCCTGCTCCATTCTGCTGTTTCAATAGCTGCAGCTCTACAAAACTTCTTGCTTTCCCCCACCCTTGACAGTAGGAAAGTGGCATTGGCTGGTGCTCAGCAGGGAAAGTGCCACCTCACACGGAGCTCCCCTCAGGGAAAGTGCCACCTCACACAGAACTCCCCGCATGCCACGCTGGGCACGTCACCCGCCTCAGCTCACGGCCTCATCGCGTGCCACCGCATGAGCTCTTATTGTGGTATTTTGTCATGGACTGTCTGTTCAAGCCTAAATGACTGAAATGCGGGGACAGAAGACTGTGGAGGGCACGTCCTCAGAGCTGCTTCCATACTGCACGGCAGCTGTGCCAGAGCCGCGCTCAGGAACCGGCAGCGGCTGCTCAGGAAGGTCCGTGCCCGCGGGGTGGGCACCATCACCTGCCCTGCGGCGTATGGCTGTACCTGAGGCTGGCTCTGCCACCCTAACTACTTTCATAACCCCATGGCTCCCCCATGGTTCGAAGTGTATCCACGCTCCAGCTGCCACGAGTTTTCCCTCTCGAACCCACAGAAAGTCACCCCGGTCACCCCCATGGGCTGCTCCGATGGCTCGTGGCTCCCCGCCAGCCCCTGCCGGGAGCCCACCACGGCTGAGCCGGGCCACCCGAGGGCACTGCACCGGGAGCAGGGGCACCTCATGGCCCAGGGGCTCCCGAGTTGCTGCGCTCGTCCGTGTGATGCCAGCACCGGCACCCCACGGCCGTGTCCCCCAGGGCACCGAGCACCCCCGATCCGCTCCCTGACACCCGCGCTGTGCCCTCGGTGCTTCTCCTCGGAGAGGCCGATCAGGGCAGCGCTTATGGCGGCTGTCCCCGGCCCTGGGCCGCTGCTCCGGCCCCGCGGGGCCCCCGAACCCCAACACTGGCACCCTCCCGGGACCCGCGGGAC
>VZRQ01000110.1:1075661-1142918 GCA_013397975.1 Machaerirhynchus nigripectus | reverse complement strand
GGCTGCACGGGAGGGGAGGGGAGGGATGGAGGAGGCTCAGCGAGTTGTGTTGTTGCAGTTGTGGTCTCTCTCCTTGGCCGGCCCCAGCCGTCCGCAGCGCACGCTGCTCCGCAGCTGCGGTCGGCGCNTTGGGGCCCACCTCAGCGAGCAGCTACGTGGCCTTATCGAGCTTGGCCATCACGGAGGTCACTGACTTCAGGGTGTGTCTCTGATCCCCCCTCTTTGCCGCCTTCTTCCCTGCGGTATCCCCTTGCTCCTTCTTGCTCTGAGTAGTTCTGTTCCTGCATCGCTCACTTTAAAAAAGTAAGATAAACAGAAAACAGGGTGCTACCCAAGACCGAGGTCGTTTTCCAAGCAACACTCTGCCCTAGCATGTTGTAGTTCCATGCTTGAGGCAGTCATGGTGAGCCAGAGCGTGGGAGTTTGAACATGCAGGAAGCTCAACTACTGGATCACGGTTGAAATCAGAAGTTTTAAAATTTCTTGCTTAATGCTTTGGTAGCTGAAGTTCCCAGAAACAGGAACTCAAAAATCTATCCTAGTGAGTTGGAAATTCCAACCATCTGAACTATGCAGTTTTCGTTGATAAATTTCACACACTTCCCCATCAGACAGTGAGCGTTTGCCTTGTTATGGGGCAGAAAGTGCGATTTCTGAATTTGCGTTCCTTTCTTCCCCTTGCTTCTGTGATCAATTCCTTAAAGGGGCTTCCATTCTTGGTGGGATGTCAGGACTTTGCCTTCGCTCCATTTACTTTGATGGGTTTTTTGTTAAGCATGGAAGTGAATGATTGTCCAGTTTTACAAGATTTCAAGGAGTGTTCTGCATTCCAGGAATAATCCTTGTGTGTACTGTACACAAATGTAACCTGCTGCCAGCCAGGGCTTTGGAACTTGTCTTGGGGTTCAGTTTTAGGAATGTGGTTGAGAAGGACCAGTAACAGAGTTGTTCCAAGTGTTTCTTTAACCTTCATAAAAGTCGATGGAGCTTAAATTAGGAATGCTTTCCTGGCATCCTTATTTTGTTCAGAGAATGAAGACAAGTGAGAAATCTAATAGGCCCAATGCAGGCTTATAAAAATTCCTGTGTGTCCTTGGTTAGTGATTCAAGAATGACAGAAATGACTAAATGGGTGGCTTATTTAGCCGTGTGTTCTGAGCTGTCTCAGAATCATTACCTGCTCACCGCTGCTGGAGGAGAATAATCAAACACATACTGATAACTTCTATCACATGACACTTGTTGTGCACATAGAAATACACTTGAATACACGTGGCCCTGACGAGGTTTGCATCTGAGTCATCTTCCAGTGTTGCTACCAAGGAAACAACCTGCATTGGACACTGCCCCTGAAAATCTCCAAGGTTTTGAAGAGTTTATTGGCCCGTGCTAGAACCACTATGTGACACAACACTTACCCATCATTTGGCGAACCATGAGCTTTTATGGGTGGAAATTCTCCTTTGCCACACAGGAAAGAAGATTTTCCTCCAAGTAATTGCCCCTTGCTGTGAAAACCAGGGGATGGGGGATTTCTGATCAGCTCAGGTCATAAGATGCCTGCTCCATGCAGGGGAGTGAACCTGGGTGTACACACTGAGCACTGAACTTTGTCACTGTATTTTTAGTATAAATGTTTGGAAGCATAGCCTTTTACAAGTCATATTTAAAATTGCTGCAGCTGAGACGTTGGTTTGTGAATTTGCTGTAGTGCTCTGTGTGCTGTGCTTACACATTCTGTCTGTAACCCAGCGAAAAGCAATAGATATTTGGTAACATGGCTGTAGAAATGCAAGTTTGAGGAATGTGGAGGAAGATCTGTGGGTTAGGGCTCACTCTGAACCCGGTGTCAGTGGGGACCTGATCAGTTTATTCAGTGAGCAGCAACTGGTAGTGAAAGATAGAACACAGGTTTTTAAACCTTCCCTAAATCTTTCATTCTAGCTTAATTTAGTGGAAATAAACACGAGCAGGGATACATACCATCTAGCTTCAGGGCATGGGCCATCCCATTGTTTGTGGCAGCGCGTTTGTAGTCCTGCTGAGGTTGGTTTAACAGGCTGCCGGGGAAGCAGACCTGGCTGTGGGATCTGCAGCAGGGACAGGGAGGCAGAGGGTGAAAGGTGGGACCTCAGCTGGCCTTGGGCTGTGAAATGAAAAGCTGGGCTGGTGCTTCTCCCGTTCTTGTTTCACACATGACTCCAGTCGTGCCGATGGGCTGTTGGTGAGAGGGGCTGTTAGACTTTGCCAGGAGGAGGTCGCTGGCACTTGGTGGCATCTCAGTGTCCGGTAGAGCTGACCTGAGCGATGCTCAGGTGCCTGGAATCTTGCTTGGAGCAACTGCACGTCAGAGCACTTTCACCTCCTGCCTTTTAAGACTCAGGGCAGTCCTGGGAAACCTGTGGATGTTGGAGCATTTTGGGAAATCGTCTAAGATTAAATAATCTGAAGAATTTGGTGATTTAACTGTTGCTGTCCCTGTGGTATGGTGTAACAGAACACAATCAAGCTACTTTGTATTACAGGAATTTCAGGTTAAAAAGCTCTAAGGCAGTTCTTCTGAACAGGTGGGGGGAAAAACCAAAACTCTTCTGTGTTTTCCCTTTTTTGTGTGAGAGGAAGCTCACATAGCTGACTTTTTTTATGCAGATCTGTTTGATATTAGGTAATTCAGGAATTGAATACAGTGTGATGGGAAATCAAACCTTATTGAGCTGGGGGAGAAAATTTGTCATTCCTAGTTTTAAAACTAAGCACAGCCTTTCAGGTCTGCACCGGTACGTACCAATTGGTAAACCATGCCAGAGAGCTGTCTTAGTTGCTTTCTTAACACAAAGGGTGCATCTGCTCTGGAAGCAGCTGTGCTGGTGGCCAAACAGAAAATACAGTGGTGTCTCTAAACTTTAGCACCAGCTGCTGCCTGTTCTTAAGCATCAGCATGAGCAGCACTTGAACAACAGAGTGCCCTGAGTGAGATTTCAGCTTTCATCACAAGTGAGGATTAGAGATGGGAATCTCTGTTCCAGTGCTGTGCTGTCGTTGGGCTCTTTACATCAGGTTTAGGGGAACTTCTACTCTCCTTCAGACTGTCTTATAAGAGGATAAAATTTTTTACTTCTCCTTGCCATTCAACACAGAAGCTTCAGGATGCACTGTAAATTTGGCGATACCTGATAATGTCCCACTCTTGAACATTTGTGTTGTACTCTCCTATTGGCCTGGTGGTGTAAGCAGCTTTTTCTAGGTTATTTTAGATGGAGCTGACTGAACTTCTCATTTCACTTCTATCGCTGGACTCCTGTTGAGAATGAAAGCTATTGAAATAGGAGCAATTGTAGCTTAAATTTGGTGAAGTTACTAAACGGCATCAGATGTTTTCAGTTTGGGGAGGCAGCAGTGCCTTAGCTGATGGCCCTTCATTTCTGGAAGGTGCTTGTTGCTATAAAGGGTTGGGAGATTTTCATTAAATGAAAGCCCAGATTCTGCATTTGCTACCTAAATTCCCTTCCTATACCACATGGAAGTTTTTCCAGTCTGCACCTCCAAAGCAGAGCTTTGGTGGAGACATTTACCAAGGTTGAGGGCCAATGCATGTGGTGTCAGGTGTAAGATCTCATGTATTTAAAATAGCTAGGGCCACCTATCTACTCAGGAAGAATCAGCTTTGCTGAGCCTGAGGATTTTAGTGGAGAAGAGCCAGGCATATCACACAGAGAGCACCATCATCTAGCCATGCCCTTGTGGGCTTTATGTGAAATGCTGCAGAGTATTGTCTCCTCTGCATTGTTCTGATCTTTAAGCTTTTCATCCTCAGTCTGCTCTGCACACTTGGTCTACAAACTGCCTTTATTAAAGATTTAGAAATGTGAGTGTTGTGCTAAAATTTCGTGTGTAACTGTCTACTCCTTGGATTACGTGCTTAAATGTAGAATAACTTTAATGACTGGAATAAAGCTGCTATAGCCAACTTAAATGTGAGAAGCCTTCAAAATAAAAGGGCTGGAAGAAGGGAGGGCACTGAAAGGCAGCAGGAACAAAAGGCAGTGTGGTCTTGTGTAGCTGGAAATCAGTAAGCATAAGGAGAAGACAGAAAAATTCTCCAAGATAGAAAAACCAGGGGAGAGAAATGCTCTTTCATCAGTGCCAACAGCATAGGTCACGCAGCTGAAGCCTGCTAGTTTGATGCCTGTTGTTGCCTTTCTTTGCTGATATCTAGCTAAGCACCCTGTCATATATATGTGAATCTGCTGCTTTCTCGTGTTTGCATTCCCCAAAATAGCTGACTGCTTTATAAGGAGCAGGCAGCTCAGTGTGTGCCCATAGAAACTGCTGATGACCATTTTCCACGAGTACAGGAGTGAGTGACAAAAATGCAGTCTTCAAAGTCATCCAAATGCCATCCCTGGGAACAGGTGTCCTAATGTGTAGGATTTGTACTGTTCTTGCTTCTTTCCATAGTAATTGGTTTATGTAGGTGCTAATATATAGGAAAACAAGAACAGCAAGTAAGATTATTGTGATACTTGAAATTATTTTAATTTGTTAATATCAAGTGTTTTCCAAGATGAGTTAGCTCAGGATGCGCTTCTAGATGGGAAAATTGGGTTGGAGCTGAAATCCATCACACCATTTCAGTTAAAAAAGATCAGACTTTATTATTTTGGGGGTTTTTTTGGTTGACTTTTTTTTTTCCCCTGGGCTTCCCAGACAAGCCTGGTTTAGGTTGTCTTGGGTGCTTTGGAGACTGCAGGGACTGCCTTCAGAGCCAGAGTGCATCCTCAGTGGTGTAAGCTCACCTCACACTGGGGAGGGAATTGAAAACAACAGGTGTGATGCTTTTTAACAAGGGCATCACTGCTGAAGGTGTGGTATGCACACGTGTGTAGTGACAGAGGATGTTGGCAGTGACTTTAGAATGACAAAAAGTATTATTTTATCTTACTTCCCTATGGAACATGAGAAAAAAAAAGAAAAATGTGAGGCTTTGTTCAGCTCAGCAGCTTTTTAATGCATATTGGGGAATTCTGAGTCTTAAAAGATCAGAAATGCTTTTGAAGAAATCTCCGTAAATCACATTGTTTAGAAATATGTAGGTTGAGCTTCATCTTCTGCTCTGGCAAGGTCATCTTGCTCACAAGATCACTCCTTTAATTTTGCCTCCAAAACTGACAGCATGTGAAGTTGGTGACATTGCCACTGACTGCAAACTTACTTGGCAACAGAATCAACAGTTCCATCCCTATGTAGGTCATATATTTTCATATCAGAGTTGTTATCTTGATCTCCATCCAGTGGAATGGCAGGAAATTGGCCAGTAAATTCCAGAAGATGTGGGTATGACAGGGGAGAGGTGGCTGAAGTGTTGGGCACCTGGGGCAGGTGCTTGGTAGTGTTGTTGTTGGGGCACCTTAAGCTGCTGCTGCTGCCAGGGAAAAATTCTGTATCAGTGCAGGGAGTGAGGTCCAGGAGCTGGTCTGGCTGAAAAATGTCATTTTGCTGTCTGGGTTCATTTTACAGAAACACTTGATCCAGGTTGTGCATGCTTGTGCAGAAACTTGGGGAGGCACAGCGCGGGCTGGGCTGGGCTGCTTGGAGGAGTGGGAGTGGGGCTGGCTCTGGTGGCAACCCCGGAATGCTGCTGAGGGTGCCCTTGTGAAACTGTCCCCAGGCACTGGACCTGGTCAGGCTCTCTGCCAGCCCAGCTGAGGAGGTGTTCCCAGGTGCTTAGCTCTGCCCCATGATTTCTGATTGAGTTTTACAGGAAGAATGGATTTTCACTTGCTGCAGCCCATGTGAAACCAGCAACAAAGCAGAGCATCTCCTAGAGATCTTCTTCACAGGGCAGCTTCATAGCTAGCACAGTTATGGGAGGATGAATTTGCAGCAAAATTTTCCATGTCTGAATCTGATTTAAATTCCTCTAGATTGTGCCAGAAAATTTTCTGGGAGACGTGGGAAGATTTGCCCAAAGGAGTTTAATGAAATAACTTGTACGTAAAGAAGTGATGTTTGCTAGGTGGCTCACGGGGGTCCTGTCACTGAGCCACCACTCCACCTTTTGGGACTGGCTCTAATCTCAGTTGCTGGAGGGGTCTGTTAGTAAATGATTGCTGTTGTGTGCTCCTGGAGGTGGCTGCAGCCCACCAAGGCTGTCCTTGCTCTGTGCTCAGCATTCCGAGCAGCGTCACCGCCCCACAGCGCGTTCCCGCACGCGTCACGGGCACTGCTGAGCTCACGTCTGACACGAGGGAAACGTCCTGGCCTGGGCCTGACACCCGCCTGTGTCGTATGGGACACCTTCAAGCCTTTTTCAGAGAGGGAGAGACCATACAGCCGGCTTGGGAAAGCCTCGCTGGTGTGCTGGGGCTGCCTGAACCTGGTGGCCTTGAGTGCTGCACCAGCAGGGCAAGTGTTAGCTGGAATAATTAATCAATAAAGAGGGGTGGCAGCAGCTTGGCAGACTCAGGAGGAGGTGTGTAGACTAGTGCTACTGCATACACCTGGAGGAGAGCTATGCAGATTGACCACTTCCTTGGAGAGAAATACTTTTTATGCTGGCCGTTTGCCATTTGTGAGACCTGTTTAGTAAGGTTACGTGCTTTGTTTGTGGTAATGAGGACTTGGCTTTATTTGAGCAGTTTAAGCTCAGTTCTTGTTCACAGAGCCTAAGGTTACTGCTCCCTCCTCCCTTTAAAGCTACATGCATAGATAATTGGCTGAACAAACAGTGGGCAGAACTGCTCCCTGCAGAAAAATAACTGCTTTTCACTGCCACTCATTCAGTGAAGTGGCATCTGGAAGACTCTCCAGATAGTCACAGGAGGTTTGGTGGGTAACAGGGAGATGCAAAGAAGCCAGATCCTACAGCTGGCAGTGTTCTCTGTTTTCTTCATGCTCTTGGATGGGTTTTCCTGGCTTGGTTTGTTCTCAGTTTATGCTGATACTTACGGCTTCCACCCCAGCCACAATGTTCTGCAGCATAAGTACCCAACACATTTAAAAACCAGATGAATTGCTTTCTCAATCTCATAGAGGTGCTGTAGGGATTAATTAGTTCTGACAAAGTGCTTTCTGGCTGAGATGTCAAACTGATGTTTCAGGACTAATGGTATTGTTTAGTGAAACTGTTTAGTTCTCCTCAAATGCCTAATGACTATTTTAGAAGAATGTACTCTATGGAGGGAGCTTTATTGATTTAAAGCACGCAATAAACAGTATTGATTTGCAAGAGGCAGTCATTCATATCTGCTCTGTGCAGAGTTGAGATGTAAGGTGGTCACACAGCTACTTGAACTGAAATGTAAGTGAAACTGTTGCTTAAATGACCCTGCAACAGCTTGCAGATTTCTCGTATGTGACTTTCAACTGCCTTAATAGCCTTGTACTCAGAACAAGGGCAGTCCCCTGCCAAGAAGAGGGCTCTCTTCTATTTCATCCTTCACAACCCTACCCCACAGGGAGGATGGCCTGCAGAGGAACAGCAGAGGGTAAAATAACCTGGACCTTTAGAGCAGCACTGGAAAATGCAGGTAGCCCCACAACTGCTCTGTGGAGCCGTACTGTGGATAACTTAGTGGTTAATTTTGCTTGTGCTAGGGACAACTTTGGATGAGCATTTTGTCATGAGCCAGCTGAGCCTCTGCAGCTGCTCGAAGACCTGCTCGTGGCACAGCTGCATAGGCTGTCCCCTTGGCCATGCAGCCTCCAGGCCAACTGGTGCATGAATCCATGGGACATCCTTTGAGGGGCTCAGGCAGGCTGGCACCGTGGCTTGGCAGCAGAAACCTGTTACACCACGGCACCTGACCCCTGAGTGAACAGGAGGAGTCATCTCCTGACATCTTCATCCTGGACACCGGATCCAGAGTTGGGCTGTTTGAAACACTGAGTATGTGTTTGAGCTGCTTATCCAAATTACCTCAAAGGGGATTTGGGTGGGGATGATGATGGAAAGTATTTGACTGTCACATGTGGTGCAGCTCCGCAAATTATCTAGCCTGTTTCCTGTGAGGTATCTCAGGCTGGTGGCCTGTCTTGGATGGTGCTGGGTATTTTTAGAAAAAATAGTAAGACTTATCAAAATTAGGATGACCTGTACTGTATCTAATTCCAGGAGAGCTTTTCATATTGAATTGTGGGGTTTCTTAAAATAAATATTTTTAGCATGAATTACATTTGGTATTGCAGAGTTTTGGCACGGTTAAACTTGAAATTAAATCATCACTTTGAACAGCCTTTTTTGTTGGAGCATGGATGTGGTGATGCTCAGGTGTATTTGATTAGTGGTGTGTTAACCGTGCAGAGAATAAGGAGGTTAAACTCTCCTGTTCAGTATATTATTCAACATTTCTCAACATCTGGTCTCTCTCCACTCCAGCTGTCAGTTGACCCACTTGTTTAGATTTTTCTGAAATTCCTTGAAGTCATCTCCACGTCCAGCTAACCTAAATAGCTTGTCAGCCAGCAAGGCGGTAAGCCACGTTTGCTATTTGTCTTTTCTTATGTCACTGCTAAGGTGGCTCTGGCACAAGGTCTAATCGTCAGAGTTAACACAAGTTATTGCCTCGATGGAACTGTTTAATTCCTGAATGGACACATACATAGAAGGCTTTAGGCTCTTTAACAGCTAGTTCTCAAAATGTTTTTCAGTATTCTGGACCTAGGCAGATTTGTCTGGCAAAGAGATCTCTTTGCAGTCCTCAGTGAGTATTATTCTGCCTGATTTTAATCTGTGTGTGCAGGGAAGTGAAATGTCATGGCTGCTGCCATGTCTCTTGGTTTTCTGTGGCACTAAAGTTTTGTAAGATATCTTAAGACTTCTTAACTTTTCTGTGTTTTGCTTTTTGAATTTGGATGTGAGAACTTAGCTAAGTTGGTCTATAATTTTGGTCTGTAACACTGGCATCTGTTAATTACTCATAGACTGCTGTGTGGCAGCCATGGTGAGTTTCTCATACAACTGGCTTGCTAATAATTCAGTTTAGAAGGTATCTGCCATCTGCCTGATGCTAATGAAAGCATAACCTGAATGTGAAAACTTCTCTTAAAGCACATCTTGTTCGCTTGTCTTTTATTCCTTGGGCAGTACTCCTCACTCCCTTTTTAAGATTTCTTTTTAGGAGAAGATTGTGTGGATGGAAGGGGAGGGGTGCATGGCAGGAGCCTGGTGTGCTCATTTGCAAAAGGGTTGCATGGGTAAAAATCCTAGTTGGTAAAGACAAATTTGCAACTGGTCAGACAGAGTCCTCCACTCAGGCTTGTTTTCACACATCTTTTGTAAATGGCGCTCTTATCCCTAAAGCAAATGTTCTGTGTTGAATTTTCTCATCTTTATTCTCTATCTGTTCAGTAGTCTGTAGCTAATGCCCCAGAGTGCTTCCTGGCTTCTCTTCTCTCTGCTGCCCAGACGCGGGCTCCTGCAGCTGTGGACGGTAGCTCTGGCCAGTTGTGCTGCAGCTTCAGTAGCTCGGCTGGGCTGGGGCTCCTTCCCAGTGCGGTCACTGTGGGCTTGGGTCCGGCGCTGTGGTGGTTCTTCCTTCCCAGCGGGAGAAGATCCCTCAATGAGTGGGGGAAGACATGGCTGCAGCTCAGCATGCTGCAGGTCACAGCCTGGTCTAGAGCTGCTTGTTTGGGGCTGGGAGGATTTGGTCTTGTGTCAGACCATGTCCCATCGTGTCTCTGTGGCTGCTGCCAGAGCCCCAGGCGGCAGGATGGGCCTGGAGGCTGCTCCTGTTTTCTGAACAGAGCCAGGTGGCACCAAGCCCTCGAAAGAAGGTGGCATTTGGTGCAGTTAGCCCCTGGGTGTTGGGGTTTTGCTGTGTGTAGTAACAAAAATGAGAACAGCCCAAGTTCACACCCATAAACCTTCTGCTTGGAAATTTGCTTGTGGCACTTGCTTCTGATGGAGCAAGTGTTGGCGTGTTGGTAAGTGTTCCTTCGCACTCAGATTTAATGCAGAACAGATTTGCAGTGAAATAACTGAAGTTTAATAATTTTAACAATGCCCTTTCAAGGTTTTATTGTTTGAATTACTTGTCTAGAGTAGTTGGGCAGCTGTGTGGCAACAACTCTCTGAAGGACAGTACTGCCCCTTACCTCTTTTTGTTGAAGGCAGGCTGAAATGCTGCTTTGGTCCAGCTGCTTTGTGACCAGCCTAGATGCCTGTTCAAAGGTGTAGGGAATAATGGCGTTATGTAAGTATGAATTAGGGATTTCACAACAACAGTTTTATTATTTATGTTGTATTCTCCATCTTTATGGAGGGTTTACTCCCCCCTAGCTAGTGTCTTTGCAGTCAAAGGCAAGCTGTTGACCTGTCAGTTTATACCTTTGTGGTGGACTCCTTTTTCCAGTGATTGTTTCTTCAACTTTTTCTCTCCCAAGCAGTATAATGCTATGGCTTATTTCCCTTATGGCCATGTTTACAGGGTCTTTAAAGCCTTTCATAAGTAAGCACTTTGCCTGATGGGAGAAGGAGGTTTATGGAGTTAAAAAAAAAAAAAAAGAAAAGGCAAGAAATACGCTGTAGGTAATAGATTCCAAAAATGCAAATTTGTTTAAGCAACTTCTTAAAAAGAAGGGAGGGAGGAAGGAATTGAAGATTAAAACCTGTGTTTATATACATGTAGAAGCTGGAGGCAAAGCAATCCATTCATAAATATACAATAGGATTTATGTCGTGGTGAGAAGTGCTACATGCATATTCATGTGTAATTTGCAAATCCTTTGGCGATTATAAATACTTTACTCCAAACTCAAGAACTAAATAACCTTCTTGTTGAAATGAGATGTCCAAAGGCTCTAATGCTTCTCCAGTGGAGGGGAAAGGCTGGGTGGTGTAATAGATCTGATACTTTAATTTTGACTTCATTAAAAGATTTTTGGTGTGCTTTGGGCATTATTTTATTAGTATAATCAGGAAGTTTTCAACAAAGCATGAGGCAGAGAATTGCAAGAAGTATTGTAAAGCCTGTCATGCTAAGAAAAGCAAATAGGCTTAGGAGCTTGTTAGGAAGTTTTTCTGAATTGATTTTAATGTCAAATACCTTTATCTAAACTTTCATACCCCACAGGTAAGCAAAGAGTCAAACCTCGTAACAGCTTAGAGTGCTGCTGTCTTACATAAGTAGCTTTGTGCAAGTGGAAGTGAATTGCCTTTAAAGGATGTTCTCAGTTCTTCACTAAGGGATAGATATGAATACACTGTTGCCGATGCTTTTGGTTTTCAGAAGTCTTTAAGTACTGTAGACCAAGTATACAGTTTCTAACGCCATGAATGGGGAAAAATACTGCTATGGAATAACTGTTTCTGCACCTTGTGTTGCAGCCGGTGAGAGCTCAGTGAGAGTGCCGCATTCCTGGGTAGGGTGTGGTGATGCAACTGGTTTATTTTGCCCGTCAGTCGTCGCACTAAATGATACTCTGCAAATGGGACAGCAACTGCCAGGCATCCTGCTGAACAAACAGAGCTCAGCCTGTGCCTCTAACACCACTGTGATAAGATAAGGTTGGGACTTGTGTAATTCCGTGCTCTGTGCCTGCCCTCACCTTCCTCGGGATCCGTTCACAGCTGGAAGTGGCAGCCCCGTGTCCCCTCTGCAGCCACCAGCTGCTCTGCTTGTGCAGCAGGGTGGTGACCACGTAGCACTGGACCTCTGTGGTGGCTGGTGTTTGTGTGTTGCTTCGGGCAATGACTATACCTGAGCTCTTCTGAGTTCTTAAAACTGCATCTAAGCCTGTTCAGTTCCATCCAGGTAAATTCCCTGTATACCCTTTGGGAATATTGTGGTTTATTCTTGTATCTGGACCATCACAAAGTGTTTCTTACTGTGCTGTCTTGGTGTTCCTGATGGCTCATTTTGGAATTGCTCCTTTTTATAGCTTTATGAGCTCTTTATCCTTTGTGCACAGTTTTGTGTTGGGAGAATATAAAGTACATCAATGCTGGATGGGAGAAGCCAGCAGAGTTCTTGTGTTCTTTCTTCCCCACTGAGGTTAGTCCCTCTTTGAAAGTTGTGTTGTCTGATTTAGTTTTCCTGCTCCTGTTCTGTAACAGCCTGCCTGTGGGATGCTTTGATTGAGCTGAACAAGAAGACAGAGCAGTGCACTCAACTCACTAAGGACTATATATGCATTCTTCTGGCTGGCACAGGTGTGGCAAATTGCCCCTTTAGTCCTGTGTACTTGTTTTTCTCATTCAGTCACAGGTAGTTTCTGCTCCTTGGTGATCAGAGAAGAGCCCTGGATCCCCTGTTGCTGTCTTGTGCTGTGATCAGGGGGCATGTGGCAGAGGCACTGTCCCTTCTGTGCCTGGGGGCTCTGTTGTACAAAGCTGTGCTTCAGCTGATTTGAAATAACGTTTCCAGGTAACTGTGAAAAGCTGTTTTACAATGAGCAATGAGAATTCGTATCATCTGCCATGTCAGAGCAGCAGTGTCTACGCTGGTGGCTGGTCACATAAGGGCGCGAAGATGCAGCACTGAGGACTTGAAGAACATGAATTGGTGTAGTTCTGTAGAAAGCACAAAATGGAGCTAAACAACCCCAGTTCTCCTTAAGCTGACTCCTGAGTTTCTGATTTCTTGGCTTTATAGGGTGGACACTTTGCCCACCAAGCAGTTCAGATGCACACAGAGGAATGGCTGGTGTGTGAGGTGTGTGTTTCTGATTACTGTGACCAGATGAATGAGCTGGTTTTATGCCAGTATTTTTTATTATACGTTGATGAGAAAAGCTAGAAGAGATAAAGTTATTAACAAATCCCATGTATTAAATGAGTGCTGTTCAGGTAGAGGCTGGATGGAAGGTGAATTTGATTTCCCCCCTGTTTTAGTAACCATAAGTGGTTGCCTCTGGATCGATCTCAGAAGGGTGCAGTGAACCATTGCTTACAGTATTGTAACCACTTGTAGTTTTGCTGGTGGAAGAAGTAAAAATCTTTGTCCTGGAGGCTGGTTCTGGCTGTGGGCTTGAGCACAAGCCCCACTGGCAGAGCTGGGCAGTGAGGAGTGACTGAGCTGAGGAGTGACTGAGCCATCCTGCTGTGGGCGGTGGCCATTCCTTTAGCCCGTCTGACTCCTCACTGAGTTTGCTGGCACGCAGAAAACTGCTCCCTCTCTTTTTGGGCACAGTTTCTGCTGCTGCAGTAAGCTGGAACAGCCCAAGGACTCTCTGGCAGCAGTGGCATGTTGAGGTGGGAGTGACCTTCCTGCCAAGCATGGCTCCCCTGGAAGTCACAGCTCACTCCTGAGCTGCTGTCAGTGCAGTTGTGCTGTGCTTGCCTGGCACCACGGGTGGTGAGTGTGGGTTCAGCCAGGCAGCTGTGTCACTTGTAGTTTGTCTTTCAAAGCAGACAGCTTAGATATCAGATTGATGCTTTCTCAGTGCTGCGCTGTGGGCTGTAATTCCATCTGCTGCGACGCGGTGAAGGTGACACCTGGAAAGGTACGTGCTGCTTTCTGGATGTCCTCCCTGAATCTTCTGCATGCATAACTGGAGGCACCATTTTACCTGCTTGTTGGCCTTGCTCAGTGTGTAGTTGCTCGGGAGCCTAGCAAAACACTCAATATTTTCTCTGAAGTGCTGCTAGAATTTCAATGTCATATTTCATTCATCCTGAGCACTGCAGTTTCTGCAGTACCACTGCCCTTTGTCTTCACTGCTTTGGAACAGCAGAAGCATCTGTTTATGTCACTGATTCGGCAATTATTAGAAGGCCATTGAATCAAGGACATTATTAGTGAAAAGGAGGAGTGTTCAAACCCCTCTGCCCGTAAGGTCTGTGTTTTTAATAGTTCTGCAGATTCATCACTGATTTTGGAACTTGATAGCAAGTTGGCTCTCTGGATCAGTCTCTAGATTAGATTAAAGTTACTAGACAAGGGCAGCAGGAGCACCTTGTTTGTCTGAGAATTTCAGCTTGATCTTTGCAGGTGAGCTGAACTGTGGATAACGATTTATTTAGCTGAGCTGGTGGGAGTAAATTAATATACATGTTGTGAATTCTGCATTGGTGGTGCAGATCAGCATTTGGGTAGAAGTGAATAAAAAGAGTAACACTGAAACTGCTGAAAAATAAATTACTGGCATGGGAGTTAGATTTCATTCAGGTGCTGGTGGTGAAGTAGTACTGAGTTAAGCAGCAAATTTCAAACCTGTAAGCTCTCGTGATGGCTTGTTTAATAGCAGGTGTACGGTCCTGTAAGGCACAGTGTCAGATCCATTAAACACAGCTTTGACGTAAGGATGAAAATGAATAGCTGAGATATTTTAGGTAATTGCCTTGAGCAACAGTGATGGTTGTATTGGAGCAGCTTCAGTGAGTTATAAACAAGCTTCAGCTGAGGCCAGATCAAGCAACTGATGATTTGCACAGTGCCTGGTGTGGTTTGCCTGGAGAGCAGCACACATGGTGTGTGCAGGCTGTACTCCTGAATTCCTCGTTTTCTGTACCCACAGAGGAGTGGGTGTTCAGATAACACTTTCCACCTCCCCAGCTGCTTTAGTTTTACCTCAAGTGTCTTGCAACAAATTCTGGTTTTGACTGAGGGAGACCGACTCATTCAGCTGCTTCTTACCCCTTGGCATATATAAAGGCTACAAAACCTGGTAGTGATGGAGAAAAAGTGTTACTGAGGGATCTTGGCAAGAAATACTACTTTACACTGTCTGAAAAAAAAAAAAAAAACCAACCCAGTTTCTTCCTTTTTTTACTTGGATGGAAGAAGGGAAAGCACAACTGAGGTAAGCTGGACAGGAATGTCTTTCTAACAATGTGAGCTATAAAAATTTTGGATTATGCATAGAGAAGACTGGCTTTGAAGTAGTTTGTTTTTCAGAACCTTACTTTCTAAATTTCAGGGGAAGGTGATGCCTGGGGCACTCCAGGCCCCCCAAGAAAATCTCAGGAGTGAAATGTCTTGTGCCTTAAAGCACCTGCAGATCCTGCAACTTGTTTGCTAGGTTGCTTTACAAAGAGGGCTTATTTTTGTGAGGAGAGCATAGGTGTAGCTCACTATCTTCTTTTCCTGAGTACATCCCCTGCATTGAAACCTGAGAGAAAGAAAATACCTTGTTACAGATGAACAGGAGCTGCGGCTTGATATGGCACAAGATAAAGAAATGTGATTTCCTGCTGTGCTAGGTTTCTGTGCCCCTACTAGATTTTAATATCTTATTTTGACCAACTTGTATTTTCCAAGACAAAGCTGAAGCTCTTACAGATTTGTGCCTTCTGCTGCTTCCCTCAACTTGCAGGGAAGAAAAACATGTGAAAACGGAGGTGGTTTGGCTTGACTTGTTACAAAGCCCCAAAATAATATTCTGTGCCTTATGCACCAAATGCTTAAAATCCTATTTTGGAGTTCACATTAAATAATAGGCAATATGGCAACACACAGAAGGTAAAAAAGGAACATCCAGCGCCAAATACATCCTTTTGAAAGTATACCATAAACTGTAGGTATGTGATTGCTTAGGATAGGGCTGTCCATAGGATGTAGCCATGCTATGTGGATGAAGCCAGTTGGGGTGGTTAGAGCTCAGTGGAAAGTTATGTTGGATATTTAGGGATTTGGGAAGCTGAAGTGAAATCCTCAGCAGAAGAAATTCAAGAATTGCCAGAAAGATCATATAATCCACGAAAAACATAGCTATTGCTCTCAGTTTTTGCATAAGAAGCACCTGGGTGATTTGGCCACGTGCAGCGTGGAAGGGAGTCCTGGTCTGAGCCGCAGACCTGGGGCTGCTGGGTCCTTCACCTGGGGTGCCCTGGGGACAGCTGCTGCCTTACAGAGCAAAACTGGGCACCAGGAAATTAGCTGGTGATGACTGAAGGGAACAGACATCTCTGGTGTGCCACAGCATTCTCTGTCTGGCAAACACCTAGGACAAGGGTCTCCATCTGGCCTGGGCTCGGCCCTCGAGGAGTGGCTGCTGCCATAGGAACCGCGGTACCTCCGACCCTTCTGCCGGGATTAAACCTGGGAAAGCCCCGTTGTGGGCTCCTCTGTCGAGCTCTTTGTCCTCACAACCCATCACCTGCACTGCTGTTGTGTCCTCTCTAACATCCCTATTACAGCTTCAGAATACGGCTCAAACATTATGCTGCAGTCTGCTTCCAGATGCCCAGAGTGATAGAAAAGGGAGTAAGGATTTTACCCATCTTTGGGGGAGTGGTATGTGCAGCTGAGGGTCACAGCAGCCAGTCTGAGCCTCGCAGGGCTCAGCTTTGTATTCAGATGTGCTGGCCTGCGAGCTGCAGACATTCCAGATACTTGTGTTCATTTTGGCTGTATCCAGGCACGCACTCACAAAGAGCAAGATGCGTGCAGTGAAGTATAAATCCCGTCCTCTAATGACTCAAAGCACTGTTGTGTGCGCATACATGCTTAACAGATTGTATAATTAGCTGGCTTTGTAAGCTGGCAGCATGTATGATTCTCCAGTGGCTCCCAAAAAACCCTGTGTGGTGTAGGGAGTGTATGCGGGTCCTTAAGCTTCTTGTATCCATGCAGTGATGACTACCGGGCATACGAGAGGGGGCTGCATCCCCTGTGCCCGGAGGAGAAGGGCTTCCCAGGCCCAGCGCCACCACCTCTGCCTTTCCCCGAGCCCCGGGCTGGCAGCAGTTCTTTCCCCTTGGCTCCTGGGCTGGTTTGGCTGGCTGCTGTGGGCTGTGGGGACAGGGGCTGTCCCAAAGGCAGTCCCCACGCAGTGCCCTTGAAGACGGGCTCAGCAGATCGCGCAGCCAAGCGCTTCAGTGTGCCCAGCCTGAGCTACCACTGGAGCCCTTCTGGGCCGTGAGTTTGATTAGGCACTGGCCCAGACTGGAACCTGGTTTTATTTGGAGTACTTAATTCAGAAGTGTTAATCGTGGCGGTCACAACGCTCAGGGCAGAGCTCTCCCAGCCCTGCAGTACAGGGACAGAGCGGGTTCCGGCAGAGGGAAGGCTGGGCTGTGCTGCCGCGGGGAATGCGACAGGTTGTGCCGGTGTCCGGGAGACGCCGGGGGTGGGAGCAGCACCGGGGCCCAGGGCTGCGTGCTTGGCATTGCATTGGAGCCGGGGAGGAGCCGGCAGGGGAGCGAACATGACCTTGAAAATCCTTATCGAGATGAAAAGGTGCAGTGAGGGAGCACATTCCTCCGCGCACAGCGCCCGGCCGGCCGGGCTGACAGCGAGCGCTGCGGCCGCCCGGCTCCGGCCACGGCTCCGGCCACAGCTCCGGCCACGGCTCCGGCCACGGCTCCGGGAGATGCTTTCCCACAGCCCGGCTGTCACCCCGAGGGCTGCCGGGGGCTCAGGCTGTGTGAATCGAAGGGTTCGGCTTCTGGAGCTGACGGTTTCTGTGCATTTTTAAGTAATAATGAGCCCGAAGGCGGTAGCAAGGCGAGCTCTGGCAGCTGATGGGCCACTTGAGAGGACCAGGTTTAATTATGGTTCCGAGGCAGGTGAAGCTCATCCATGAGTTTGGTGCCCAGAAATCTGGTGAGCAGCCAGACAGCTCATCACAACCGGCAAGGGGGGCTGTGGTTTTCCCCAGTGCTGCTTCTGTTCCCGACACTCCTCTGTCCCTGGCACGCTGTCCACTGCTGAGTCCCACTAACCCCACTGGGAATGCTCTGGTCAGAACGGTCTGGGTGCTGTTCTGCCCTGCTGCTGAACAGAAGCAGTTTGAGGGAGGGCTTGGAGGGTGCAGAGCTGCTGGACTGGGAAGAGGAGCAAGGAAAAGCTGTGTAGGGTGTAAGGTGGGAGAGATGCTTTTTACAGGAACAGAAAACCATTAGCCTGGCTCAGTCGCTGATGTCTTTGTGCTCTGGGTCCAACACAATTCTCCCTCTCTCCCCTGTGCTAGCACGTGTACTTGTACAGGCACATGCTAATTCAGGTTAAATAACTGCATCTCCTAGAAATGGATCCTTTTTTAAGATGCTTTTTGGTTGCTTCTAATCCTGAAGCTTGTCCCAGGGAAGTGACACTGTACAGATACAGCAACCCTTGCAGTGCAAAAAAGTAATCAACACTTGCTACTATGAATATGTGCTGTAAAATGAAAAATGCTTCATTCCTGAAGAAACCTAAGTATTGTTACAGCTTGACTGTGGCACTTCTGTTGCTGAGGCTGTGCTGCAGCTTTGGAAGCAGATAGTTAAAATTCATTGGTTTGTGGTGGGTTTTTTTTCCTCTTGACAGGGATAGAATAAAACATCTTTTTCCGTGGCTGTAGGAACGTACGCTTGTGTACTGTAAGTTCTTTGTTGGAGGAATTCAGGCATTTACTGGTGTCTTCGATAATTCCTTTCTAAATGCTTAGCTTAGAGCATTTGCATGAAACCTTATCTCACTTAACAAATCTAGGTGTGTAGCAGGAATTTGGATGTGTACTAATGACCTCAGGACATTTGTTCTTAGGTCCTGTGGAATGGTGTGGCCTCAGCCCAAGGGAGGTGGAACTTGCCCCTGCTGACGGGGGCAGTCCCGTTGCTGTAGTACATGACTCGTTTCCCTGTCGAATGAGCTGGATCAGCTTGCTGAGGAGTGCAATGAGTAGTCTTGCCACCACCTCTGATGCTCCTGTGGAAATAGTGTTTGGTCCTGTTGAGTGGCAGAGTTGTCAGGGTTGGTACAGGCTGGCATGTGCTGTATCTAGTGGGGTTACAGAGAATGTGCTGCATGTCCAGAGCCTGCTTCTGAACAAAGCACAGGGTGGTGTGAGCACACCTTTTCTGTCAAAGCTGGTGGGCTTGCTGGCCAGCTTCTTCATTGCTCTGAGCTTCATGCCATGGCTTCAGCTTTTGTTTGCCACAATACTTGATTAGGACAAATCTGGCATCTCTGGCCTTTTCCTTTGGGGTTATCTGGCTTGTAAAGCTGGGATGAAATGCAACCTGTTTGTTGGGATTCACCTCCTTCACTTTTTAATGTGGAGCGGTTGGGATGGTGGTGGTGAAGCTGGTGTCTCTGCTGTCAGAAAAGCCAGGAGCTTGACTGAGGCACACACCTACTACACATGTGTGGGAGAAGTGGGAATACAGAGGTAGCGAGAAGACACAAACAATCTGTGGGTTTAGCCACCTTCACTGGGGTATACTGGAAAGAGGAACATTGTTCCTTTGGAAGGAAGGAGGGTCCTGTGCTCTTGGTCATAAACTAAAGTAAAATAGTAGCTAAATATTACTAATGAGACTATGTAAGGTGTGTCTCTGACACATACCTGGAGCATGAAGTGTGAGCAGCAGTGATGAAGTGATATGTATGCTGAGTCTCTGCTTAGTGGAAAGAAATGCTGTCTGTTTTGAACTGAGGAATAACTAAAAAACCAAATCCTCAGCTGGCTTGTGCCATTTCTGAGCTGGCAGAAGGACTGTTAAGTGGGCTTTAAACTACCCACGATAGGTGGGAAAGGGGAATGCAAGAGAGCAAGTGGCATTATCACTTCCATGTTAACAGAAATTTGATCTGTTGGCAAAATATATTCATAGGGGATCATTAAAAATAAACGATGTTTGTAAGAGTAAATCAATCAAACTCACTTGGTGATGCAAATCTCACTTTTGCTGTCCTCAGATGCGTGAGCAGCCTTCAATAGTTGTTGATTTGCATGGACTCCTTGCAATGTGTGAAGTACTGAGCTATGTTTAGTGCTTTGTACAGTTCTGCCTATAAACACAGTTTGGCATGAGGTTTTTTTGTGGCTTAACTACATGGTAAATCAAGGCTTTGTTACTTTGGATGAAAAAGATACTAAACCTACTAATTTTATGCTCTTACCTTCTAACCCTACATCGCCTAAAGCTTTACTCTAACAAAGTTGTTCTGGACATTTGTTCTTGTTGTGACATTTCTGTTCATTCTTATGCAGTATGGCTTTTCAGGGTCTGAGAACACACTGCCTCAATACTTACAGCAACAGTAGATTGTAAAGCTCATATTGTGAATTCGAAGTGCTTCTGTGCCTCAGCAGTGCTGCCATTCGTGGGCTGAGGGCTGTGCAACCTGGGCTTTCTCCTCTTTGGATCAGAAGTGAGTTGCCATGCTTTCATTTCCAAAGGCTGTCCTCAGTACTAACTCACAAGGCTGAGTCTGTTGAAATAGTTTCAGTTTGCCCCTCTTGAAGGAAAGGCATGGATTTTAGTCTGCGGGGCAATCCTTGTGCTCAGGTAAGTATTCTGTATCTTGAATTCACAATTGCTTTGCAAGCAGAAGGATTTTTGTTCTGTGTTCTCCACTGCTCTGACATCATCTTGACCAGGATCTCCTCTGATTCTTGCAGGCAGCCAGAAATACTCCAGTTCATACGTGGTACTCCTGAGTTTGCAGTGGCATTGAAGGGGCCCTGTGAGTGCCCTGAGGCCCCTTGGAGGTTCATGGGACTGAGTAGTTTCCTCTGTGCAGCAGGGTTCTGCTCTGTCTGGCCAGGATTTCCAAGGTGGCATGCTGATGTCGGATCAGAGCCGTGCAGTGATGTTTTCAGAACTAGGCATTGCATAAGAGCTGAGTGGCTGCAGCTGATCTGACTTAGGGCAAAGAGCAGAAGATACTCGGGTGATGCCCTGCTGCTTGCCTAGACTGTGTTCTGCAAGGGTGCAGACCAGAGAGCCTGCTAACATTGCTGGTTGGGATTGGGACCATCAAACAGCTCTGTAACTCAGTCAGAACGTTCATAATGCAGAAATAGCAAGCAGGCAGCCCTGCCAAAGCTGCTTTTTGGCTGAGCAATTAGCCCAGTGCTAGCAGGAGGTGAACCTGGGAGCAGCATGCAAACCATGCTCATGCAGCACAAACTCCTGAGCTTCCCTTGTCCTTTCCAAATAGGTTTCCATACTAGCAATGCTTGTTTTCTGCACTGGGGAGGTGAGATGAGTCCAGTGATGCCACCCTAGGGCTGTCTGTTGTCACTTCAAATGCCATGTGAATAAAGGGCACAGGAGCTGACAGTGTTGTAGGAAGCTTTTGCTGTTCACAGGTATGAAGGTGAGAAGTACAGCAGCATGCTTTTCTTCTGAAAGAATCCAGGTTTGTAATCACTGTACATGAAGTGTAAATTCGGTGTCTGATGAAGCCCGGTTGTGGAGTGAATCCCAAATCTGTTCCCCAAAAACCCTGTCTGGAGAGTCAGCCCAGTGCTCACTGCACTGCCCGTGTTCCTGCATGCTGAGGTAGGGCAATTGTTCCATGCTTACCTCCTTGCTGAGATCTCAAGTGCTTATCTTCTTCTGACAGTAGCTGTTGGTTCCCTGCTCTAGGAGCTGTGTTGTGGGGGGAGTTTGTCCTATACACCTCCTTATCTTGAGGCATCTTGCCAATATAAACTGCTGCCACCCACACTAGGCAGCCTTTCAGGGAAGCAGGAATGCAGGCTGTAAGAGCAGAGCCGAACCTTCAAGTTCATAATCTCCCAAATATGTCAAGGAACTAGTCTGACTGCTCTGGATGCTTGGTAGGCAATTTACCCCTTACTCTGAAATGACCAGTCCCCTTATTTAAAAACAGTTGAGCTTCCAAGTAAAGTGAAAGCTGACTTATTTTTAGTTAATCTACTCAGGCTGTGCAGGTGGCAAGGCTGCTTTTCATCCTAGAAGGACTGAAAGCAAACTTAAAAACCGATTTCAGCTATTTAAAATTAAAGATGTTTGAATTAGTTGTATGGTTAAATTCCAACTCTTGCATGCTTTTAATTCAGTAGTGTTGTGCTGTTCTCATCAAGTTGTACCTTACTCTTTTATATCTTTTCTGCTTAATTGGTTCAGGAAAGCATGCAGGATATAGAGGCTGGCAGGCAAGTTAATGTTGTGAGAAGCCTCATCTCCCATTTCCTGACTTTTTAACCTTGAACTATCCCAGGAATTTTTGCATTTGAGTGATTAAGAAGGTATGACTGACCTCCTGCTTGCAGAACTGGTTTGTTAATCACTGGGAATGATCTAAAATCTGCAAGTGGTTTTTGATAGCCTTCTCCTTGCAAAAAACTTGGTTGTTTTTTGCTTCCCGAGGTAAATGATCTGTACTGAAAAGAAAAACACAGGCAAGCAGACTGTCAGTGTGTGCAAAGTAGAGCTTCTAAATGTGCAAGCCTTTTCAGACGTGGATAGAACAAGCAAGCAGCTGACTGTACTGGTGTTCTAGACATACTTTTTGTGCCTGATGGGGTCATAAACTGTGTATTACACAGCTTAATGCTTCTGTGAATCTATTTGACTAATAGAAATGTATTGCTATTAAAGGTATAAATGCATTTGTGTTCAGAATACCTGAAATACAGACTGGTGCCTGACTTTCAGCTGTCTTTGGTGTCTCCTGATCTCTTTTGTGGAGAATCTGCTTGGGCAGTATGTGACTAATTTCTGTATAAAAGAAGAATTTGGATGTTACCTGCTCATGTGAAAGCAATAGAGGGTCTATTGCTTGTCTACGGTGGAGGATTGTAGACAAGCAATAGACCCAAGAATAGAGGGTCTATTGCTATTGTCTACACACAGCTCAAGATCACCTTTACGACATACAGGGGTTACCCTCATGGCCTTGCCAAAGAACATCGAGTTCTTGAGTGTCAGTAGAAATGTTTAAAATAATGATAGCTTGGAAAATGAGCTCTGAAGATAAATGTTGGACTTGCTTATCCTAGAGGTGGCCCAATGCATGAAGCATCAGTGGCCAGAATGAAATACAGGATGAAAGAGGTCTTCAGGAGGCTGAGAAGATGCTCAATAACCACAGCAACGAAGGCAACCACTTCTGCAAAGCAAACAGCCCTGCAGTTTGAGTTGCTTGAGGAGATGTGTTGTCTATTTTAAGCCATTTCTCTTGGTAATATTTATGTTGTAGTTGAAGCACAGTTGTTTGGTTTACACTAACAGCTTCAAATATGCTGTTTTTCTCAGACTCGATTGCATTTTACTGTAAGAGTGTAATTCCGTTCCCAGTTAGCCTTTATCACAGCAAGACCAGGACCACACACTGGCAGTCACTGAAATGACATGTGTTTGAGGTAACCAGAAGTTTAGGGTGACTGGGCCTTTGTGTGAGTCTTGGCATAATATCTGCCTTCCAAAACTTTGAAATGTCGTATTTGGTCTCTCATTACACTCCTTGGAGTATAGTTAAGAAGCTTGTGAAATTTGTGATCGCTTCTTAAAAGGTTCTCCTTGTTACGGGGGAAGCACATTCCCTTTCACGGTTCCCCTCTGCTAATGGTGGTCCTGAATTGGGCCTTTCTGCTCCTCTGGGTGTAGAGGTCTCCCCCTCCAGCTCCCCTGTGTTTGGTGAGGTTTTGGTGCAACTGAGGTGTCACTTGGCCTGGAGCTGCCTGCTGTGTCTCTGGTGAGGATCCTGGCTGTTAGGGGTGAGCTGTTCCCATTGCCTCTTCCCTCAACTGCTGTTGGAGTGGGAATCCAAGGGAGCATTTCATCGTGCACAGGTGTGTGGAGATGGGGGGAGAAAAGCTTTGCCAGCAAGATCATCAAACAGGGCCTCTTCATGGCCACACCTCCAGCCTCCAAAGGCAATCTTCCCTGCAGTGAGAGAAGATGCTCACAGGGAAAATAGTTACTATAGTGACGAATAGCCCTGGTGTGTTTGAAGGCTGGATCACCAAGTTGAGTAATAAATGTGTAGGAGTCTATTTTTAAAAGCTTTTGTGAGGAGGATATTGGAGACAAATTTTCTAGGACTACAGCAAAGTGATACGTTTTTCTGTGCTGAAGTTTAAAAATAATCATCGTCTGTCTTGAGAATGGGATGACCTCATTAAAAACAAAGAAGCTTGTATGTCATCGTGTGGAGCCTCCTGGCAGTGATTCTTGCAGCAGCCTTCTGAGTTCCAGCAGCAGCTCTGCTGGAAGTTTGAGTTCCTCAACACCCCTTATGCACAGCTACCCCAGTGTCACAGCTGGAACTGAGGTGCCTTTAGCTCATTCTCTGTCCTGGTCTGTGTAGCACATCCTGGCATGTAATGAGCAGGGAGTTTTGTTCAAACAAGAAATGAAGAAATGCTGTGTAAAAAATAAAATAAATTTAAAACATAGAAGCCATTGAAAATAAAACCTGACTCCAAGGTTCTCCTGCAAAATGCTGGGTTGAAAAACTATTTGGTTTTGTAAGAGAAATTATATGACTGGGAGTATCTGCCACAACTCATAATTGTGTCATCTGGCTTGACTCGTTGGTCATGAGGCCTGTGTGCCCCACCACACACTTTCTGTGTACCTGTGAGTGCAGGAGGGAAGGGGAGAGCTCAGCCGGGCTGGTGGGGTGTTTGTTAGGGTTTGGTGGCTCATGCTGTAGCTGTAAGAGGAGCTGACACGATGGTCTTGGGTGATCAGGTGCTGCCTTTGTTCCTTGTGCTGCTCTGGGTACAGCAAACTGCAGGAAATCCCCTGGTCTCTCCTCTCACCCATAGAGAGTCATGAAGGATTTCATAGGAGGCCATGTGATGTGTCCTGAACTGATTAAAATAAGGCTCCCCTGTTTAAATGGCTTTGCTTTGTTAGGGGCCTGAGGAGCCCTGCAAACACAGGGATTAGGTGGCTTTATGCACGGTGTAGAAGCTTGGCACGGCGCTGTTGGTTTATAAACCTTCTCGTCTCGGTGACCCAAGCAGGGTGTTTGCTGGGTGCACACCTACCTACACTCACTGACGTCCTCACGGCTGTCAGCCTCACCGGGAGCTGCTCGTGGGCCTGGCTTACTGCTGTAGGCCCCCCCTTGATACCAAAATGCAGTAATTACAAAAATAACATTTCCTGGTTTAGGAAGTTCAGAATTGACTTCTGTCGTAGTACTAACTCCAGATTTGTAAGTGGCACAGGTCACCCATCTCCAGCTCCCGCCAGGAACCTCTGTACAGCCGTGTTTAACAAACCTTCTGTCAATCAAAAACTGGTTATACAAGGATTATTTGCCTTCAGTTCCCTGTGTAATGAGGTTTTTGATTGACAGCAGTGGAGTTAAAGAATATAGAAAGGCTTTCTGAATCTAAGATGAGCAAGTTTCCATTTAATACTGTTTGCACATGATAACGTTGGCTTTCAGTTTTATCTGTGATAGAAACTGAAGGTGATCAAAAATAAGAACTATAGAAACCCTTCTCATTTGAAAATAATGTGACTTGGAAAACAGAGGTAGGAAGCTCACTTTCTATTTCCTGCTGTGGGAGTGGGATTTGGACATCATTTGCTGTGCAAATAGTTGAGCTACTGTGGGCAAACATTTTGCAAAGATGGAAGTGTCTTGGAATGTTCACCACAGCTCATGGGTGAGCAGTGGCTTTACCCATGTCCTCCCTCTGCCTGAAGGCTGTCAGATGCTCCTCAGATTAGAAAGCTGGGTGATGCTGTTCTCTTTTACCTCTGTTACCAGGATTGTTTCTGAAACAGTGACCTTGGCCTGCTGTGTGTGGTGGTTGCTGTGGGTACTGTTTTCCAGGTGTCCTAATGAGCAATTGCACTTGTTCAAGTAAATTTGAATTTCTTGAATGAAATGAAATTTTAAAATTACATACTGGAAGCTAAGAAAATATAATGGAAATGGATAAATGTAGGTTGATACGTCTTTTTCAAAATACTAAACATTCCTAATAATGACCCCAATTAAAACATACCTATGGGGGAACGGCAGTCACAGGTATGATGAATGTGAGATATGGGTGAGTTCCTAGCAAGTGAATATAGGAGTGACTTTTGAGTGAGCTAGAAGGCCAGAGTTAGGCTATGATTTACAAATACCTTCTCTAGCTCAGGCTAGTTTCTCTTGTAGAGCTCCTACACCTAGCTCAGCCTCCAGCTTGAAGGAGATGAAGCACTTGAGGAGTAGTTCAGGTCTAACTGATGTCTGATTGATGTCAGAGCAAAGCGAACATGGCTGGAAGATGCAAACAAACTCTTGTCCCACAGTGTCATCTCTTTTAACTAGGCCAGTTTGGGTTCCATATGAAGTGCTGTGTGTACAGACCTTAAGTTTGTCCCCCTTGGTTCCCTCTTCGTGACTGGAGATCCGAAGTCATAGTCAGGATTTTCTGATCTTTTGGGTGCATTGCTTTCACGTGAAAACTGGGTGAGTGAATCTAAAGGCTTCCCTGAGTAAGGAGGGTGAGGAATGCACAAACCATTTTGCAGGTTTCCTTCCTTAGTTACGAGCACAGTGGTGGAAGGGGTCCATTTTTGTGCATTGCTGCTTTGAGTCCAGCTACAGGGAGGACCTCTTGTGTGGTAATGTGGTTTGTCTGAGCTGATGAGATTTTTTCAAGGCAGCTAGGAAGCTTTGAGAATTGAAAAGGAGATGTTTCAAAGGAATAGTCCTGCAGATGTGTCCTAGCTTTAACTTCCCACATGCAGAGGAGCAGTCCTGTTTTATGCAGCAGTAATGCACTAACTAAATCATGTCCTGCTGTGAGAAAGAGGCTTCTCCTTTTGCTCTTTAATCCGTCATTGTGAGTATGCTCGGGGAGACACTGCATTTTTGGACCTCTTCTGGAAAATGGGTTTATTTTAGTCTTCATAACAACCCCCAAAATCATATATTAAAACAAGGAAATAATCTCTTTTTTCTTTTTATGCTGTATTCAAAGGCTTGCTGCACAATATATTACATGTCTTTTATCTAATTGTACCTTTGCTACTTTGATTTGTGCCAGTTTATCCCACAACAGCTAGGGAAAGGAGCTTAGAAAGGCAAGTAATATGGTTCTGAAGCTGCAGTTACTTGGGGAAATAGCTATTTTGTCTATAACAAATGGAATTAACACTCTTAGTCATAAAACTAGTTATTCTTCTGTTTGCTAGTTGAATGACAGATTTCTCCTCTGTACAAATGGAATAGTTGGAAGCTTGTGGGCAGCCAGGGAGGAGGGCACTAGTCTGTGCTTGGAGATGGGTGCTCCTTGTGAGATATGCTGAAAATATGGGATTCAAAAGTGAAATAATTGTCTGTTTCTGAGCCCTAGTAACTGGCAAGTCTCCAGTTGGCTTGTGTCATGGCTATAGCAGACTGATCCTGCCTTGCTTTTTTTTCCTTTTTCCAAAACTCTAACTGAAAGAACTGTCTGGATGTAGTTCATGCATTGCATTTCATATGGAAAATAGGAATAAGCATCCTTCAGTTGCTTGGTACTGGCTTCCTATTGAGTCTGACAGTTTCTGAGCACTTTTATAAGGAATTCAGCAGCTTCTAACAAAATAGGATTGGACAAAAGCTCAACAGAAGCTTTATAAGTTTGGTGTTACACTTTGGAGCACCAAAGTTGGCACTACACTGCCATTCCCTGATTAAAGTATCCTCAAGACCTAGGGCTGATAGTGCAGCTCCACAATGGTTTTTGTTTTTACCAAGAAAGGGTTTAATATTAATGTTAGGTGTGATTCTTGAGCAGAATTCTGCAAGAAACTCCACTCAGTGTGTAATTCAAATTAATTTACTGAGGTGTGTTTTCTGTCTTCAGCACACCGTCACATAATTTACTTTATGTATGGGTTTAATTACTGCTCCCTGTTGAGGGATTCTTGCTTGGATCACTCACCAAAAATGTTGAGCACTGTAGCTGGGACATGGGAGATGCATGGCTCCTGGTTTAATGGCTCTGTGGCTGAAGGGGAGCTGGTGTGCAATGCTGGGAACTGCAAACCAGGATGGAATTGCGCCTCTTCTTACAAAGCTCTCTACAGAAGTGGCAGAACAGCAATCCTGCCACCGATTCACAGCAATGTTTAGGGTGTTACTAACCAAATGATACACTGGAAAAGAGCCCTTGGCCTTCCTGTGGCCTAGCAGCCCCACCTTGATGCCTGGGGGCTGTTGTGGGCACCACAATGTTAAGAAAGACATTAAACCATTAGAGAGCATCCAAAGGAGGGCCACGAGGATGATGAAGGGTCTGGAGGGGAAGCTGTATGAGGAATGGCTGAGGGCACTTGGTTTGCTCAGCCTGGAGAAGAGGAGTCTGAGGGGACACCTCATTGTGATCTGCAACTTCCTCGTGAGGGGAAGCAGAGGGGCAGGTACCAATGTCTTCACTCCCATGACCAGGGAAAGGGCTCGAGGAAACAGCATGAGGCAGAGCTGGGGAGGTTTAGGTTGGATATAGGGAAAAAGTTTTCTCAGCCAGAGGGTGGTGGGACACTGCCCAGGCTCCCCAGGGAATGGTCATGGCCCCAAGGCTGCTGGAGCTCCAGGAGCACTTGGACAACGCTCCCAGGGATGCACAGGGTGGGATTGTTGGGGTGTGTGTGCAGGGCTGGGAGCTGACCTCTGTGATCCCCGTGGATCCCTTCCAGCTCAGCGTGTATCATGGGTCTGTGATCCCAGCATGACTGTGTCCCTCTCGAGGATGGGAGCAGGTCTACCTAGTTCAGCATTTAGCACTGTGCCCTCCCGCTTCCCTACCTGTCCTGCTTCCACATGAACCACTAACGTTGAATAAAAGCAGATGCCATTTTCCAAGGGGGTGAAAGTGTTAACCCTGGTGTTTAACTTAACATTGCCAACACGTTTGCTACGGTGCTTTCATCTCTGTTATCTCCAGAGAGTGGCTTGTATCTGACCTTGCTCTGCATTTTTACCCTTGTGCATCTTTGATTTGATCAACTCAGAGCAGCACATATTGGGTACTCAGGCTGAGGAAACAGCTTGATCCACAGGGAACAACATGGGATAAGGGATAGCAATCACAAGCATTGAGATTGTATTTTATTTTCAGGTAATCTCTATTTTCTATACAAACACACTTTTGGTACACAGTCTAGATTAAGAACTGTAAAAATAAACCCTCCAGTGAAACTTTATTGAGAAAGTTTCACAGTTATATGTTGTGAAGCTCTAAGTTCTTTTGCACTGCAGAGCTTTAAATTAAATTGAAATTTTCTGAGAAAATAGTGATTGAAACACTGCTTCGTACAGCAAGGGCACTGTGTTGAAAGGGAAATGCAAGAGCAGGTAAATTAGGGGTGTTAGTGGCTTACATGGCTTTTACAAAAATGTTCCCACCCCATTCTTATTGCATACCAGACTTATGGGTCATATTTAGGGGGAATTACATTAGTTGTTAAATGTTGATTTTATGTTGAACCTCTTCTGGTTGGAGGCTTTTTTCCTGAAATTCCTCTTAACAATGAGTGACTGTAAGATGTTAATATGGGAGTACCAGCTGGTTGTTTAATGCCTCCAGATGACATCTGCTCAGAACTTAGTAAAACTCTTTGTCTGTCAGACCTCCTCAGCTATCTTTGGATAGGGGAAACTTGCAGGAAACCTGTTCAGTCCCTTGCAGTGGGTTGCAGACCTGCTCTGGGTCCCCCTTTGCCTCCCTGTGACGCGCTGCTTGTGTGTGGCAGAGTTGGGTGCAGCTCTGTGGGTGCTTGCTCACCCCTTTGCTCTCAGTGAGTGCCTGCCTAGAGCGCCTGTGGTGTTGTACAGTGTGTCCTGTGCTTTCTGCCACAAGGGCTTCTCTGGGAAGTCAGACTCGGCCCCCAAGGTGAAGTCACGGCCCTCCTTCCACATACACCGAGCAGAGCACTGGGGTTGTGTGAGGGATCGATGGGCCTCTGGCATATTGTGCTTTTGGCAGCTGGGGATGTGAGGCACCTGCAAGATTAATTCCTCCTGGCTTGTGCCTCCCTGCAGTGCTGTTTGTAGTTTTGTTGGTGCAAGCTGAACCTCATTAACTCCGAGTCAAAGGGAGGAAAGGGACATTGTTTCGGTGATTAAAATCTGTGGTGTCACTCAAGGAGTGGGTACTCTAAGCTTTGTGTTTAGCCATACAAGCCTTCAGAGTGTTGCTGGATGTGGTCTGTAATAGAAAAACTCATCAGAGCAGTGCTATGGAAATACTTCCTTGTTCGGACGGAGTGGGTTACACGTTTTCGTGATACTGAGAAACTAATCTCGTTTGTCATTAATGAAACAGAGCATATTGCAATGCAAATGAGAGCAGTTGCATGACAAGTGGTCCCACAGTCCTCAGCACTTGCTATTGATTGTTCAGTCTTACTTATTCATGCTATGCAAATTGCATTTCTCATCTTGCTCCTTCTTGTCTACATATTTTTGGTACAGGACTTGCCTGCAAACAGTCTTGTTCTTTCACTTGAGAGACAGGGATTGTTTCTGGCAAAGTTCTTAATGTTCCTTTGTCGAGCAAGTACTGGCTGAGCCGGGCAAGGCTCCGGAGCTCTGTCAGAATGAATTCATCTTGCTCTAACTTCAGATGGAGAAAGGGAAGAGTTGGTGGTGTATTATTTGATAAGAACAAAAGCTTTAAAGTCGTTTTCAACTCTCTTTGTTTTTGATACTGGAGCCCTTGTGGCATTTGTTTTCTGGCCAGTTGTTTGGAACAGACGTGTGGGAGTGTTATTTTATTCGTGCTAAATATTATTTTGCATTTCAGGTATACTAAACCACTGACCTTTGCTGACTGCATCAGTGATGAGCTGCCCTTAGGATGGGAAGAAGCTTATGACCCTCAGGTCGGAGTCTATTACATAGACCACAACACCAGTAAGTGACACGCTACTGTGTTTCTGCAGAGTGATTTGTGCCTGTATTAAAATACACTGAACACAAAACCACAAAGTTACCAACAGCGTGTTTTAGAGTAGGTGAGATCTGCAGCTCGTGGAATCAAATCCTGTTCCTTCTCCATCACGCAAAGTACTTCCCTCTCTAAACAGGAATTTGAGACCTTTTGAGTTGCAGTCTTCAAATTGGCAGCCATGTTCAAGCCAGTACTGTGGACACACCTCTGTAAGATTTGGTTCTGCTGAGTCCAACTGGGTAGCAGTGATCTGGAGTTTGTTCTTAGCCTGGAATTTGTCCCTGTGGCAAGACCATCAGAAACAGTGCAAAGGTCTTGTGTTGATTCCCCTGGCAGGGGTAAACTAAATGAGCACGAGCTCCCTTGGCTGCAGGAGCTCACACTGCCTTGCAGGAGACAAAACCCTCAAGTAAGCTTGGGATATCCTGGTGAGGGTGCAGGTTTGTGCTGGTTTTATCCTGTGTCCTCAAACTAAGTCACTGCTTACACCCTTTGCTAGATTGCTCGATAGACCAAAAGAGTTAACTTTGTAAGCTGATCTGAATTATAAGAAAACACAGCATTTGATATATCATTGCAGACATTGCTAGAATAACTGTAATGGGTTATGCTAGCACAAATCCCCTGGAAAAGTAATAAGCAAAATAAATCATTGATTTTGATTCTCTTTACAGAACAGCTCCAGCTGCAGCCCAGAAATTCACAGCAGAACTATGCCCAGGCCCTTTTAGGGGAGCTTGCAACTCGTGCTAAGAGAGAAACTTTTAAAAGACAAAAGTGCCTTGAAGTTGTGGATTTTTTTACATCTACCTCTGGGACTTTAACTGAGAACTTAAACAGTTTTGTTAGAAAATAACAGAATTTTTAAAAAATAAAAATATGAAAGTCTGGTGCATTTTTTTTCCTTGGTGGATTTTTTCCCCCCTTAGGTATCTTCATCTTCACACCCTTCCCCTTTTCAGAACTGCCACAACTTCACCTGGCCTGAGACTGTACCTTCCAGGCTTTATCAACTTCTCTTCAGTATTAAAAATGCAGAATGAAAAAAGCCTATTCCCAGAAAGCACTAACTGACCTCTGCAATACAAAGATCATAAGTTTCCAGATGTAAACGTGACACAAATATTTTTATTTAGAACTGATGTCATCCTAAAATCAAAGGGTTTACATGTCTTATAATGGCTTCACCCTAAGTATTTTTCTGTGAAGTAGGAGACATTGATTTTTCTTTTTAGAGGAAAGGAAAGTGGGAAAGGGTAGGCAAGTCTACAGGATCACACAAAGGAGATCTGCAGGGGAGAGGAGTGGACAAGCTTTGCTTTAGAAGGTGCTAAGTTGCAAGGCACACATGTGGATCTCCTACAGGTCTGTAAGACCATGTCTGGTGTCCGTTCCCCAGTCTAGGAATGGGAAGATAGCCTTGAGCTGAGGCTGTGGGACATGGAAGCCTGTTGGACCCCTGGAGTGTTTCAGCTAGCAGAAGCTCCAGCATTGTTAAGTTCGTGGTTGGACTCCGTGATCCAAAAGGTCTTTTCCAACCTAAATGGTTGAATGCAGTTGGGACAAACCAAACATGGTCTTATTTATATGTTTGAGCTGGCGCAGGGTGAACATGCAGAGGTCTGTCGCAGGTCTGGGGAAGTTACCCCAGTCTGTGCCACTCACAGGCACCACAGGATTCAGGGGCATGCAGAGAAGCCTTCAAACTGTGCTGGCACCTGCTAAATAACAGTGCCTTTTAAAAAGTTCCACTTCTATGGGATGTCAGAGGCTGCAATATTTAAATGAGAATTTCAAATAAAAGGTTAAAAAAAAGAGAAACAAACTCATTTTTTATGCCAGCTCTAATCCAAATCATGATAGAGCAGAATACATCCATTTACCTTAACCTAATTAAGCAGCTCATCTTTGTGGTTTATGTTGAAGTGTCCTCTGGAGAGTGTCCAAAACCTTCTTCCTCTCCAAGGTCTCTTGCAGATTCCCTGGCAGGAAGGAACTGCCGAGGGTGGGAAGGGGATGGAGCCATATTGGGTCTTGCTCATACTGCACAAGTATTTGATGCTAGTTCTCAGAAACAAGCCCAAGGACAGACTTGAATTAAATCTAAAGCCAGGAGCCATTAAAAGAAGTGAGATAGAGAACAATTGTAACCACTTCTCTGAGGGAAAATAAATACAATTAAATTGAATCGAGTAGTACCCAGAATATTCCTAATACAGTATTAATGCGTAGCCTTGGGTATGTCTCTCTGGGAGAACTTTGGAATGTGACTTGCACAAAGAAATTATGCTGATGCAAGCATTGTAAGGCTACATTCCTCCAACATGAAGCAACCAGATTTATTTATGACAAGCTCAACATTAAATTAAGAATTCACAGGATAACAAATGATGTAATAGCCTGCGTTCCTATAGATCTTTCATCCCACTTCTGAATGTATTTTGTGTTTCTCAGTAGCTGGGGCTCAGTGAGAGCCCCTGGCCAACATTTTCATTGATTGGTTTTACATGTTGGAAAACCAAAGCTGAAAGCTGCAATCAAGGGGTTACAGTTAGTGCTGTGATGAGTGAAAAGGTTGAGGTGAATATTTAGAATAAATCTGGAAACAAAATGTTTCAGCACCTCAGTTGTCCGTCCTCTCTGTGAGCTGTCTGCTGAGCATCCCCTGGGTCAGATTCTGTGTGGGCTTGGAGCACTGGCAGTGCTTCATCACCTCACAGAGCTGTTCAGGACTGTAGGCTTTTGCTGTCTTCCTCCTCACTGCTTATAATAGAGGAATTTTCCTGCAGCAGCTTCCACCACCCTTCTTGGGATTACAGGAAGAACGTGCTGCTAGTCTAAGGAAAAACTGGAAATGACCAGGCTTGAAGACTTATGTCAGGGTAGACTGATGACCCAGCATCCTGAATCAGACTTCAAGAGCCACGGGTACTTTGCCACCATACTTTTTATGCTGGAAGTCAGAGAGCCCTAAGTCACATTTGCTGGTGACTGTGCAGGCGTGTCCAGGGAAGCTGCATGTCTGGGAATGTGGGGGCAGCTCCCTGGGTAACTCACAGCAGACTTTCCCCTTCTGGTTCAGCTGTGGGGTAAAGGCATTTATTTCATCTGGGTGCAGGTAATAATTATCTGGAAAATGGGATTTGGGTGCAAGAATCGAGGCAGGAGCATGGGGATTTCAGGGTCTTTCAGAGTCACAGATTCTGTGTCCTCCTGATCTCTCTTTTGCTCCCTTCAAGACAGACCATAGCACTGTCCATGAGGGCACTAGCACTTACAGCTGGCACAAGCAGCTGCTTTTTCCTCAAATTATTTTAGGGCAGTTTTTCAGGTCCAAACTTAGCTTTAATATTATATGAGCTGAAATGTTGCTTCTGCTTGCAGGACCTTTAGAGGACTCTGTTGAACTGCTTCTACGAACTATACTGGGGGTTTTTTATTGCATTTTGTGGCTTCCCCAAGTTTTGCCATGTAATTTGAAGTGCCATGTGTTCTTTTGGGTCTTGAGATATTGTTAAAAACAACTTACTGCTGGAGTAGCCGGTCAGTTTTCTCCTCATCATGGTCATGGACAGCTTGTAAAAAGGGTCGAGTGTCCATCCCTTGGGTAATCCCCTTTAGTTCTGCTGCTAAGAATATTGTCTAACTTCTCTTCCCCACATCCTGTGTACTGCAGTGTTAGTCTTATGCCTGACTCACTTAAGAGCTGCTCGTACCTTCCACTCTGGCAGCTTTTACTAAATATTTAAAGAGACTCTTAAGATATGCAGATTAGATTCCCACTGATAGTTTCAAGCAAGTCCTTTCTATTAATTATTCATTATGTGGTAACTAGGCATCCTTATTCAAGCATGTTGGTTTAGACAGTTCAGAGCACTTGGTCAACTAAATACTGGAACCTGCTCCGAACAAGAACACGTAATAGCCTTGAAATAGAAATGAAAAATGTTTTGGGCACTTCTTCACAGAACAGGGACAAACACTGACAATAAATTTGCCTCATTAGTATTAGGACTAGCTGCATATCTGTGACCTTAATGCCTTTTTCACGATTAGAAACCTGGAAAGCAATGTATTGGTTGTGTTGGGGTAACGGAGATGGAAGTGCTGTAACTGCTCATGACTGCCTTCTCTGTGTTACCCTGAACTCCACCTCCCAGAGTCTTCAGTGATTTACCTGCTTTCCCTAAAGGAAATGTTTACTCCCTCTCTGAGATGCTGTTCATATAATGTCATTTAAGATGCTTTCATGAATACATCCTGTGATTTAATCAGACTTCATTCTTACTTACCTCTGGAATCTGAGTGAGCAGGTTTTCTTTCCCCTCTGCAATAAAAGCCACTTGGCAGCCAAAGAGGACAGGCAGAGTTGTAACTGCTTTCATATTGTCAGGTGCAGTATAATACAGTCATGTGGCAATGATATTTTCTGAAAGTTTTTGTAACAGTGAAATAGTAGAGGTATTTTATTAATAATGTTACAAAGCAATTGCAATAAAGATAAGTCTAACAGTCAATGTCAGTATCTTAGAGCTGTGTGTGCATATTCTTGGGTGGATGTTTTTAAGAGCCAGAACCAGGATGGCTTCCACAGCAGAGGAGTTGGAGAGTTGTATGACAGTTTTGTTGTGAACTGTTCTATTCAGCATGGCAGAATTCATTGGAATTCATTGTGGATCAACAGTCAACTCCTTAGAAAAAAGGAAAACATCTTTATTCCACTTTTTTATTACAGGGATGGGGCAAGAGATTATTTTAAAATGCCATAAACGGTGGAGCTTTTCCAAGCAGCAGAACAAACCTGCATTGTGTTGATCTTGCCTTCCTCTGTTTTGTCTCCAAGAAACGACTCAGATAGAAGACCCCCGGGTGCAATGGCGGCGGGAGCAGGAGCACATGCTGAAGGATTACCTTGTCCTGGCCCAGGAGGCCATTGCTGCGCAGAAGGAGATCTATCAAGTGAAGCAGCAGAGGCTTGAGCTGGCCCAGCAGGAGTATCGGCAGCTGCACGATGTTTGGGAGCACAAACTGGGCTCTCAGACCAGCTGTGAGTAGTTAGTGAACTCTTAACCAGTGACTTCCTCAGCTGTGGACCCAGAGGGGCAGTAAAGGGCATGAAGCTGGTCCTTGGATAGAGCGCTGGGATGTTGTGCCATGTCACTCTCCACGTTTGATCAGTTTGTCCCAAAAGCAGTACCTGCCCAGCAGCTGTCTGGGAAAGGCTGACTGTTATGAAACACTCCTGTGTGTGGCTCAGTCACTGGAGTCAACGTGCAGATTTTCTGCATGGGCTTCAACAAATGTTAAAAAATGTGGTGGTTGGTGCAGTGTGAAAAAGTTAACTTATATGGTATTTTCCTTGATTCCCCTGTTTAAAATACAAAAACAAAGCAAGAAGGTCTATCTTGGATAGTATTCCCAGGCCCTTTTGTAGTTTTATATCCCAGGTAATTGAGTGATGGTCTGGTGGAGCTGAGGGTCTGTATTTTATGCCATGTTCCAAGTCACCATTAGTGGATTGCCTCTCTGTGTGTGAAGAACAGCAGTTTGTGCTCCGTATTCTTTGTCACACAGAAAGTATCAATACCAATGTTGCTTCAAGATTTGGTGCAGAAATGTTTATAGAATGCTGTATTTCCTCCTTACTGATACTAGTTAGGAGCTGGAAAATGTCCAGAACAGGATTTATTTCCTGCATGTATTCCAGAATTCTTTTTATAATCCTCAGTATTGCAGATTTTCTGTGTTCTTGCCAGCCACATCAGTGGACTGACCTCCCCCTGTTTCACTCTTGTGAGTTATCCGTGATGGTGGAGAATTCCACTGGCTAATCCTCTGCCTGATGTTAAAATTTTTTAAGTAGTTTTCTGTCAGCTGAAGGATTCCTGTTTGACAAGGGTCCCACTCCTCGTCTCTAAAAAATGGGTTTGGTCTTTTCTTAGGAGTGCTCTGCCCGAGTACTGGTGTTCCCAGAGCAGTGCACTGAGAACATGAGTTACATTGGTGAGATGCGATCTGTCTTGAAAAATACAACCAACCAGAAATAACTAGAAACGCTTTCCCGTGTTTTATAGGGCATAAACTGATGGCTGCAAGGATCAAAATATCTCCCTTGCCTACAGCTACCTCTAACAACATTGCACATTGGGGAGCTTCTATACCTTCTGAGGCAGAAGGGGTTTAACCGCTGCTGAGAAGAGAGTTCTGCTCTTAATGGGACATTGATTTAATCTGGTGTGACACATTGTATGGTTGGTCATGTCCTCAAGGCTGTGAAAAGGCTTGCATCACATTTTTCAGTTTCTTCTCATTCTTTGCTTTTCTTTGTTTCTAAACATTCAGTGGGTTGTTTGCTCAGTGAGGAAGTCTGAAAAAAATAATTAGGTAAACCTTCATGCAATGCCTGTCCCTTCAGTTCTGTTAAATGCCTTTGGAAATGCAGGAGGCCATGCTATTGAATGGAGTGAACATGTTTGGGAGTTTGAGTTAAGTGTGTTAACCTGGAACAAATCCAGACTTTGGAGATGCAGGCCATGCTTTGGCCCCTTCAGTCTGTACTTTTTGTGGAGTACCTGACTGCACTATTGCCTTTCCCCGTCTCTGAGCAGTGAGATGTGGAAATTGGGTAACAGGCCCAGCAACATGTGGAGGTCTGGGTGTGCAGGAGGGATGGGAGATGTCGATCTGTGGTGGGGCTGGTAAGAGCATGGGGAGGAAGGCAGAGCTGCTAAACTGGCTGCTGTATTTGTTCCAGTGCTCTCTGGCTCATCATCAAGTTCCAAGTATGACCCCGAGATCCTCAAAGCAGAGATAGCTACTACAAAATCCAGGGTGAGTAGTACAAATGGACCTTTGCTTGTCATGAGTAATGTTCAGATATTCCCAGACCTCATGGCTAATACTGAAAGGAGATGCCAAAGCAGTTGGAAGAGCTAATGTTGCCATTTTTAATCTAGGAGGTAATTTATCAGAATTTTCTAACGTTGCATTCTTGTGAATTTGAAACAGACTTTTTTTTCCCCTGAGACCTTAGCCTGGCCTGGCAGCTGGCAGTGCAGGACCCGCTGTGGGATGTGGAGCCACGTGCTGGCTCCTCCGAGTGCTGGAGAGCTGCGGGTCCTCCCCAGGGACTGGCAGCTGTTCTGTGCCGGGCTCAGTGCGGGCTGTCAGCAGGGGAGGGTGTGCTCTCATGCAGAGCTCAGTTTGGGAGGAAGAAAGGGCTAAAGTAAAGTAGGTCAGTGTGGCCTCTGTGGAGGAATATAAAACAGCAAGCTGTGGGGTCAGTGGATTTACAGTATGTATTATCATCCTGATCTTACTCGTGCAGTGGGGCCTTTTCGTTTGGGAGCTCGGAGGGCAGCTTCAGTTGCTGCAGTGTGACTCCTGTCCTGATGCCTAGCAGTTTTTTTAATGACTGGGAAGGTTTTAAACGTTTCTGAGGAAAGTTGACATGTGTTTTCATTGCTGTCTTTCTTGAGTTTTTCTCAACTTTTCCACTTACGTGGTTGGTACTTCCCTTAAGCCCCTTGTTAAGAGGTAGAAATGCAGCTACTGGATAAAGCCCTAGCCAGTGATAAAGTCCTGATGAAGAGGCAGTCAGGGCTGTTTGCTGCTCTTGAGACGACCTGATTACCTGGTAACTTTGTTTAGAGAACTGTCTACACTGCGTAAGTTTTTTATTGAATGGGTAGTACTGTACCTAAATACATAAAATATCACTCTAAAGATGTGACACCTTGCTGCAGGTTAATAAACTCAAGAGAGAAGTGGCTCACATGAAGCAAGAGCTCCAGTACAAAGAGCATGGATTTCAAACACTGAAGAAGTAAGTGTGTTCTCAAGATCTTTTTTTTCAGAACATCTCTGGCCTGCAGTGCATCCCCCACTACATTTATAAATAGCTGCCTAAATAACATAAGCTGAAATATGCTGCTGATGGTATCTTTGGGCTGAAAGCAGTACACAGCCATGGGGGAGTTCCATCAAATCACTGCCTGTATGGGATTGACCACGTTGGAACTGACTTTATGGCAGAAAGGTTTTGAACCAGGATCTCATCAGTTAACTGATATTCTGAGTTTTTACTCAGTATTGCTCAATATGGATAACTGTACAGCCCACTGACTTAATTATAAGAGCCATTGATTTAGGGCACTGAGGAAAAGCTGGAGGTGGAGTAGAAGGGGAGGAAAAGTTTCAGGTACTTATCTTTGTGTGACTAGGCATCTGGCATCTTTTAGATGAATATTTATTATAAGGGTCAGCCGTGGTAGAATTCCTTTGAGGAAAGGGAAGGATGAGGTGGCTTGTAATTAGGCTGTGCAAGCAAATACATCTGTGCACGTGGGTCTGTGCCTGGTTTTTGAAATCATGACTGAAAATAAGGTAATTCTCCTAGATGGCTAAGCTGATCCTCTCTAGGTTAGAAACAAGGCAGCTAGCAAGCACTCAGCCCTAACACACTGTTTTGGGGGGGTTGTGCGCACCTCTGTTCTCCCTGAGGACAAAGAGATGATGATATTGCTGAAATCAGAGTTCTGAAGCTTCATGTACTGCTGAGTGGAGTCACTTAGGCAGTGGTGAGTGGGCTCCTGTGTTCCTTCTGTTGTCCTTGTTATACTTCGGCGTGTGTTTTTCTTGAAAATCCATGTCAAGATGCATGCATCTAGGATGATTCAATTAACTGGATGTCATTAAGTGTTAGCTTACTGTTTTGTTGAAATTTCTCTTCAGAATTGACATGAAAATGTCTGATACTCAAGGTGGCTACAAACTTGATGAGGCACAAGCCATTTTAAGTGAAATGAAGGCTCTCAAGAAGGCCATCACATCAGGGGAGAAGGAAAAACAAGACCTCATTCAGGTATTGAAACAAGATGACTTCATAGTATTTTATGTCACCATTGCTAGAAGATTGAATTTCTGAGAAGTAATTTAAGGATTTTGTATTTCAGATACATATTTGAGCTTTTTTTTAACATAAACTAGTTCTGCGTTGTGGTTGGACTGCAGCCTCTGCAGTTGTTCAGATCCTGGAAATGAGAAGTATAAAATACAGCCATGGCTGTGGGAGGTGCAGTCCAGCCGTGCCTGACCTCGGGTTTGCAGAGTCTGAGTGGGCACAGCAAACATGGTCAGATCTGAGTTATGGGGTTAGGCTAAAGTTATGTAACTGCTGAGGTACTTTGGGCAGAAGTGAGCTCACCTCATGACCTTTTGTGGTTTTAGAGCTTGGCCAGGTTAAAAGACAGCTTTGTGAATGACAGAGGATCCCAGTCAGACCTGTGGGCCAGCAGTGTGTCTGTGGAAAGCTCCAGCCCCCTGCTACCCCGGCAGTACCTGGATGTCAGCTCCCAGACAGATGTTTCAGGAAATGTGAGTAATGTGTGAGAGGCCCTGTGCATGTGGAGACATCCCTCTGAACTGTGTGTAATACTACCTCCCTATGAGTTTCCAAGCATGGACAAGTTTCTGTGAAATCATGCCTTCTCCTGGTTTGAACCGCAGTGTGACTTTGTTTTTGTATGCAGTGTTAATGTATCTCCAGGGGCAACCCGATGTGTCCCCGCACTGTCTCTATCAGAGCAACCCAGGTGGGAATAAAAGGAAAGGAAGTTTGATTTTGCCTGTAGGTGTAGCTTCTTGTGATGCAAATATTCCCTTAGCTCTTTATAGCAATGATAAGTTACGAGACAAGAAACATTCAGCAGGTCTGTAAGGGCTAAGCTCAAATGAGGACTCTTCCCCTAAGAGTGTTTGGCTTTCTTTGGGTTACAAGTGAGAACAAGAGTTTATGTGCAGATATTTTGATGCCCCCAAAGTTGTGGTGTTCATAAACCTTCAGTCCCACACGTGCAAGGAGATACGAAGTGTCAGGCTGGTCCCAGCCTCGGCAAGCACTTGATCAGTGTTGGGGGTACATCTTATTTCTCACAGGACAGCACAGAGCCTCTCCTGTGAACCTTTATTAAATGTTTGCAGCCACACATGTTAGTAAAGATCTGCAGATTTGGGTATGATGGGATGTCCCTTGTCTTTAAGACTTTACAGCCAAAGCAAGATGTCGTCCAAGCCAAAATGCAGTGCAGCACTTAGGGATGCAAAGAGCATTTAAGAAGGATTGCAAAGGTATTTGTGTGTGCATAGAAGTAGAAGCCCAAGACAGATGTGGTGGGTTTTCTCTTCTTTCTAGGCCAGAAAGGGCCTTTGAATCTTGTTGGGGTTTAAGTATTTGAAGAAATCATGAAAAATGTAATCAAATGCAGTATGTTGCCGTTCTGTGATTGGTTTAGCTAGGAAGTGACTTTGACAAGATCAAGTGTCACTTGTAACAGTGTAAAGGAAATATCAAAAGAGGAGTGGTTGCTAAGTTGCTGATTTGATGTTTTGTGTCTCAGTTTATTGCCAGCAGCAGTAACCAGCTGGCCGAGAAGGTGCGATTACGGCTGCAGTATGAAGAGGCAAAGAGAAGGTAATTCTTTGGCCCATTGCTCCTTTTGGTTGTCACACAGCTCATTCTGAGGACATGTTTCACTACAAGAGGTGCCACCAGACTGAGACCCAGCATCACTGCTATGTAAATATGGTAATTTCTGAGCCAGTGGGACAAGAGGCCTTTTGGGCCAGCGTTATCTTTCAAGAAATAAATAACCATCCTAGAAATTGCTAAGGCGTGACTAATACTTAAAGAATTCGGTCTGGCCACGCCTATGGGGACATAAGTGGTTCTGCTACCTATTGCCAATGCTTCCCCATTCCTAATAAGGAGACTGCACTGCAAGGCATCTCCTTACCTTATTTGAAATGAATGAATGTTTGCATGCCTAAGTGTGATAAGGAGAAATGTATGTTGTGTTAACACCTTACATCAAAATATGGTCAATGGCTGCAGTTCCAGAGCTTATCTGTAAGAATGTACGTTTTTACCTTTGTCCTCTGATCTCAAATGAATGAAGAATAGATTAAAAAAAAAATTCTATCTACTTAACAGGCCAATTTAAGCAAAAGCTTTCCAGGATTTACTTTTTAATAGATAATAGCTAACACAACAGTGTAGTTAAATGAAAAACCACCAAGAATTATTACTTAGACTTTGGCTGGCCTGGTCTGTGTTCAGTGATGTAGCCATTGCTGGGGGTGACTTCTTTCTTCACTTTTAACTGTTCTAGAGGGACTTTGCAACTCCAGAATAACAAAGTTCAGATGCATGGTACAATCTGTGCTTGGGAGAGAAGGCTTCTTCTCCAGGCTGTGGTTAGAAATAAGAACCTTAAGGCTGAGGTTACTCATAATGCTCTCATTTTGGTGTAGTGGCATGGCCAGTAGGCCATGTTTCTCAGTGGCATAAAATTTGGTCTGTGTCAAAGACTCTGTGCCCAGCTGCTTTTGACACAAATTTACACTTCTCTTTGTAGGTGGAGCAGTTTTATCAGAGCTGTTTATTTTGCCAGTCCAAGATTTGCCAAACTACCTTGACATTCAAATTATTCACTGAGCTCTTAAAGCAACATTAAAAATATCCTTCCTTCAGATGCAGTGGTTGATTTTGCAGCGTTAAAATTGCTTTTTACTTATAAGCTTTGCTGAAGGCTGCAATTCAATTCACACTGACTTTACACATTCAGATGGAAGAGGAATACTCTTACTTTATCCTGTATCTTTTCCAAGGAGGGGCAAGTGAATAGTGACAAGCCTGAGAACATATTTAATATGTTCTTTATGAACAGAGAGAACTTTATAAAGGCAGCACAGTACTTCATTTGAAGTGACAATGAGGGGCATACAACACACCCAGCAGTTAAAGAATACTTGCTGCTCATACCCCATGTTTGTCTTAGGTTATCTTTAGGTTTTTCTCAAAGTTTAAAAAACATGATCATGAGGAAAGATGGATCTAAATGGACATGAATAGTTGATGCTAAAATGAAAAGATCTCCAGCTATCAGAACACTGTGGTTTTGGCACAGTATTTAGTAGGAGCTGCAGAAACAAATAGCTCGACTGGTTTAAAACTGGAACAATACTATGGATATAGTGACTCACAAGGAACCTTCTGTTCCTGTGAAAATTCTTCCTTGTGATGTTAGAAGTGTTTCCTGTCCCCACAGCAGCATTAAAATGTTCCAAAAACACAATAGAAGACTAAGTACTTTGCCCACGCACATACTGTGAAGGAACCAAGTGATGGAAATACATGTGTTTTATTAGCTCTGCAGTATCTGGAAAGGTGAAACTTAAGGCTTGAAATCAAGATGGCCCCCATATTAATTAGTTTAGAACAACTAGGTCTGTAAGGGGTTGGTGCTTTTGAAAGCAGGCTCCAGCACACTGTTTGCACCATCACTGTGGACCAGACTGAAAGCTCAGATATGGGTGAATATCTGACTGAACTTCACCACACCAGAACTGCCAGGACCCAGTGCCCTTCCCCACCACCACGTCCTTTCCTGTCACAGCTCAGGGAGACAACAGACCCCTAGAGCAGATAATGTAAACCCACCAAAAAGGACGCAGGGCAGCCACAGTGACAAACCTTTGGCCTAATTATATTAAAAACTGATAATGGGTATCATGTCAAAAAGGTTGTCATTGCTACACCTCAGCAAGGAGATAGCTGCTGCAGAATAAATGTAATCAGAGATGCAGCTAAACTGTGTTCTACAATTTCAGACGTAGCAGTAACTCAGTTGTGTAGCACTCACACCCTGCACTGTTCTATTTTCTTCAGCAGTTAAACTTTCAGCTTGGGTTCTGTGTGACTGGTGGTGACTCAGGGATTTTAGATGTTTTTTTAATCTCCTAAAATGAAATATTTTAATGTCACATTAAGCAGCATTACAACATTGGTGGGTATTTGACTGGTCAGTTTTTAAACCACACCTCCCACTTAGTTTGTGGGTTTTTTTCTCTAGAACAGAAGCTTATCTGATACAGGATTGTTCATTACTGGTTGTAGATACACATGTTCGTGTATGCTCCTGTGGAGTTGCATGTGCTCTGAACAATCTCCAGAGAGACTAAAAATTTTATGTGCTATGCCTGTGTTGCATAACAATAGAAAGTACTAACTTTCCCTCATTAACAAGAAAGAGACTTGTTATGACAATGAATAAATCATCTAACTGCTTTTTCTAGGTAGAAAGATAACAATTAAATAAAGCTTGAGCTTCCTGTTCTGTATTTGTTCAGTCTGGTGGCCATTCAAAAAGGTGGTGTGACCTAAGCCCAGCCTGGCTCAGCAGTGATGCAGCTGATGCAGACTCAGGCACTGAATGCTGAAGGGCTGGAGTGTTCAGCCAAGTGCAGACCTTCTGCAATGTGTTTCTTTTGTAACCGTGCTCTTTTATTGGAAAAATAGACCAATAAACCTCCTTTTAGCTGAGAAGGGGAAGAATAATGATCGTGTACCAAAGGTAAAACTGGAGGTTAGTTTAACAAAACTTTTAGACTCGGAAATGCATAGAGAACAAATTCCAGTGGAAAAGCCATAAGCATGCAAATGTATGCCAAAAGTGATCAGATTTATGCCAGCCAATCCTCTTAGACTCATATCCCTTCAAAATGCACAGAGGAATTCCTGGATTATGAATTAATGCCACTGTTAATTCTTCGTTGGAGCACAGTATTGCAGTTAATCAGGCACTCAAAAACAAAACAGCTCTTAAGACGACCTAAAAATAGTTGAGCTGAGTATCTATCAGTTATGGAACTTTATTAGAGTAAGCAACCTGCTGTGGGAAATGAGTTTACAGAAAGTGATGCTTCTCTTCAGAAAGGTGATGTCTAGTCTGTCTCCTGTGATGGTGGAGGCAGGTCAGTGTGTGTGAGCCTAATCCTTCAGAGGCTCTCTCAGGACTCAAGTTCCTCTTGGCCTCTGGAGCTTGGAAGACAAAGCTTTATTCTTCAAGGCCATTCAGGAGCCTTGCAGCTGCTGCTGTCCACATCTACACTGCATACATTGCAATTTTGCTGGTTGGCACTGAATTTGCTCTGTGTGCTGGTTTGCTGGAGGAAGCACACACCATCCTCTGCACTTCTGCAGTGTAAATCAAATTCTAGAGAGACAAATCCAGAACAGTACCCGCGACTATTTGCTGTGCCTGATTTAAGTCCAGTAACTTGTCACCAGATCCCAAAGCCCTCTTCAAAGTGAGATGCATATTGCACATTCATTTTGCATGTCACTTCCATTTCTTGTGTATTTACTAAACCCGAGTGAGGGATTAACCTGAGTTCATCACGTGAAGGGGCACATATGCCTTGACTCTCTGATGTTCAGTCAGGTGAATTATTTTTGCAAATATCTTACAAAATACTTTTTCTCCTTGTTTGCCTTCTAAGCTTTTCAAATTTTTTTTCACCCCACCCCATTCTGCCCTTCCCATTCCCTGCTTCCCACTTGATTTTTTGGATTGTGTGAGTTCGGAAACACAAGTCCTTGGTAATTCTTATTCAGCTTTATCTGTATTGTTGTTTCTCATCAATCTACCATGATCAGCCTGTCTGGTCTTGAAGAGTTGTAGGTCAGTGAGTGCAAAGGAGGCAGCGTCCTTTGGGAAGACTGACATTGCTGCCTTTGGTTCTGTATCCTGACCTGCTGCTGGTTTTCTGCTTCTCTCTGTATGTTGCATTGCAAAGCTGACCGTTTGTGGACCTAACTGAGCAGTTCAGATATTTGGGAAATCGGGAATGGGCAGATACTTGGAATGAGCAGCCTCCTTACCTGCCACAAGCTGTGCTCTCCTCCACTGTCAATCAAAGCTCTTGCTAAATTCTGCATCTGTATTGCTGTTGCTTTTAGTCATTATCTTCCTGCCTGAGCTGATGTGGTGCTGAAGGACTGGTGAGACAGGCTTTAAACTGAAATCTGGAATGATACCTCTAATGAAAACAGGCTTTGATTCTGATGCAAATAAGCAGCTCTGGGGTTTGGTAGGATCACACTGCCTCTCCAACTCCTCACATCCTCAAGTGCAGGTTGCACCAGAAGTAGTGTAGCTCCTTAACGTGTCCAAAATGCTTACTGTTGAGTCAACGGGTGGGTTCTTGCAGTAGCAGCATGGAGATATTATTAACTTCCTTGTTGTAAAGACAAAAAAGAGTTTCTAAGCTTTTGACTAACCACTGATCTTTATCTGAATCATATATGGGGAGTACACAGTTATTTTCCATAAAAGTAATTAAAGAGTAGGAAATTACCACATCATACCCTCCACGCAAACTACTCTGAGGTCATAGGTGTAATGCATGTGAAACACCTACAGTATATCTGATTGCTTTTTTCTGAGATCCAGATTTTTTGTTGTATTATTCCCTGGCTGGTGGACACTGCATATTAGCTAGAAACTTCATTTTGCATTGTAAACAAACCTGAGTTAAAATCCCATTCTGCATGTCCACATCCCAGGGGTGCTGTCACTTGACACCATTTTGGTAAGGGCACATGAGGGTGGTTGTCCCGGAGCTGAGAGCCTTCCTCAGGCCAGTGGAAGATGTGGTGGGTGGTGGTGCACCTTTGCGTGTCTGGAGCAGGAGATCAGGCGCTCCTCAGGGAATAACTGGGTTTTTTTTCCCTCTTCAGAATAGCAAACCTGAAAATCCAACTGGCTAAGCTTGACAGCGAGGCCTGGCCTGGCGTGCTGGACTCGGAGCGGGATCGTCTGATACTGATTAATGAGAAGGAGGAGCTCTTAAAAGAAATGCGATTTATTAGCCCCAGAAAATGGACTCGAGGAGAGGTGGAGAAACTGGAGACAGAGAGGAGGCGCCTGGAGGAAGACCTTCAGGCTGCCAGAGACACTCAGAGCAAAGCTCTCACTGAGAGGTAGGTTAGTGGGCACAGGGCAGTGCCTTGATGGACAAGAGGTAATTGGGAGCAAGCACCAGCATCCCCTGGCTGACTGCCCACAGCAGTGCCCTCGCATTCCCAGGACACTCTACTCAGAAGGCTTCTGAAATCATCTCCCAAACAACCCATCTGCAAGTCTTACTGTCTCTGTGGGGGAAGGTTGCTGTTCCTACAATGGATCCTTTACGGGAATGTGAAAAATGCTCGAAATAGCCCAGTGTAGTGTTAGTGTAGTGGAACATTTCTGTATGCAGCCAGCACCTCACAGCAGCTTCTACACTTGCTGTGCAGTCTGGGCCTTGGTAAATGTCAGCAGATGGAATTTAAAATTTTTTAAATTTGCTGTGTGTTCTGAGCATCCTTGTATGTGATTCCTGTAGGATCTGGTATTTGACAGGGCTGTGGGGCTTGCAGGGAATATCCTGTGAATCTAAACGAGCTGAAAAAATGCCAACTTTCTTCCCTAATTTTACCTGTGTTGCAGGGGGAGATCTCACGGGAATGTACAGGGAGGATGAATACTGCATTAGGCATTGCCTACAGGTGTTTTACAGCCTGGATGTGTTAATGTGGATGGCTCAGCAGTGTTTCTGGTAGCTGCAGTCTCTTGAACATGTATGGAAAAGGCACACTGCATTCACTCTCTCTTTGGCTCTGTATTTTCATTTCTTCTACAGTGTCAGTGTCTAGGTGACACCAGTTTTCCACATAGGCTTTTCACGGTTTTATCATGCTGGAAAAAATGTCAATGTCTCAGCCATGAGACTTTTACCTGCCTGAAGTACCTGTGGTTTGACAAATGTTTCTGGTCTTGCCATAAGGTGAACACATTCATTTGGGACTTTTGGGAATATGGTCACATTCTAGAGTGCCAAAGAAATAACACATTTATGGAGAAGGATTTTGTGTCCAGAGGCCCGTTCAGTTAGGGTGTGAGCACCCAAGTGCACATGTGTTTGTCTCAAACCAATTCAGGTGGGAAATAAAGCTCAGATGTTGCTAAAGTCAATAATGTAGAGCTGTAATGGGGTGGTTAATAACTAAATCGAGTAACCCTTAATCATCCATAGACTTTAGTGAAAGGAAATGAAGACATTTATATTTTTATTAGCACAGTAACTATAGGAATGCAATAGTGTACAACGAGCAAAATCTGCCCAACTCTTTTGAGGCCTGATCCTAGAGACATTAACTTTCATGGAACCAGCTGTAGTCATTTTCTCCTGTTGTGAATGTTTTCAGGATTGAGTTCTGCATTTTAAAAGTTTCTGAAGTTGGTAAACACCTACAGCTTGACCAAATTCTGTCCTGTGTATTCCTATCAACTTTTGTAGGATTTCACAGCAAAAAAAGTAGATTTTTCCTTTACTCCTCATTTAAAATAGTAAATGTTGCTTTAGCTCAACTGTTTCTTCGATCTTCTCTTAGATTGAAGTTGAACAGCAAAAGAAATCAGCTTGTCCGAGAGCTGGAGGAAACCACACGGTTGGTTGCCATGTTGCACACCCAGCTGAAGAGGTAGGTGACCCTTTCCAGAAGCTGTGGGTGCTTTTGCTGCACATTGTGCCACTGCCTTTCTCTGCTAACAATTCCAGCTCCCAGCTGAGAGGGCTAAAAGGCCTTTCAGTTCCAGCAGTGACCTGAGGCCCCTGTGTAGTCAGTGGAAGGAGAAGCCTTAGGATCATACGCCAGTTTAGATGGGTGCTTTTCAATGGGCTGAGCAACCTCGTGGTGGTGCCTCTGTCTCACAACAGGAGTTTGCACAGTCCCTCTATTTCAATAGCATTTAGGTGACTAGGGATAGCTGAGATTTTTTTCACTAAAGTCTGAATTACTGAAGTATTACATTAATAAAGTACGTTAAAGACAGCTTAACACACAGCAACTGGAGTGAATCTTACTAATGCAATTACATGTTACTGTACGAATGATAATATTTCTCTAATTCCAAGTGTGCTGTTGCTTGCAGTGTGGGCAATATATAGAGATATCCCTGCATCTGTTGTGGTTCATATGGTGTAAGGAATAGCTTCTAGTTCAGGCTGTAGTTTTGGAAGAACACAGGATTGGTATTTCCAGACTAATGCATGACTGCAGGCAGTAAGGCCAAATAATTTTGCTGAAACTCTATTTTTATCACTCTGATAGCAAGAAAGTTTGGTGGGGTTTTTGCTTGGTTGAGATTTTTTCCTACCAGTGTGTACTGAATTTACTCTGTTTGTAGCTTCTGCTCCACTTGGATTCTGTTTCATTTTGTGAAGATGACACCGAACAGACTGGAAAGAAATCATAGTGCAAGACTGCCATGTAAATAAGCCAGCATGGAGAATAGCTATCTGTGAGGCTTTTATGCAGTGGAAATGCATCATATTTTCATTTCACCTAGCTGATTAGGGATCTTTTGAGGTGACCAAGAAGCATGTGAAACTAATTTCTTCCTAACCATGTGCCCAGTGTTCTTGGCATGCTCCTTCATAAGAATAAGTGTTTGTTATTAACCCCATAATGCAAAATGTCTGGCATGCAAAGGCATGCACAAAAGGAAGGTGAGCCCAGTGTGTTGATAGGGAAAAGATTAATTTAAAACCCCTCCCTTTTCATGGTAAAGCACACTGAAAAGCTGTAAATTCGTTAGGCTTCAGCAGATGTATATATACTGCCAATATGCAAAAACATCTATTGGAAGCTTTTTTGGACAAATGTGGTGCAGTGCACATCTGTCATACAAATGCAGAAGACGATTTCTGCCAAAATTAAATAAATACAGCATACTTGCCTTTTTCTCATAAGGTCATGGACATAACTATACAAATGTAGCTTCCAGCTTTTACCCTATAAATAATAAATAAGGGATTATTAGGCTTATTAATATCTCACTGTTTTTCAGTGGGGCAACTTAAGCCACTTACACATATTCAGAAATTTTTCAATAGCTAATCCCTGTCTGAATGAGGGTTAATAATGACCAAGGTCTTCAATATGCAGAGCAGGAGTGTTGGTTTAAATGGAGTTTCTAGAGATGGTACATACTGTAGTCACTACTGGAATACTTGCTGGGTCTCCTGAGCAGAAAACTGTGCTGTGGTGTCTGGATTCTCTCATCTGAACAGACTTCTATTCAGCACCTTCCTAAAATGAATTTTGTTGTCAGTTATGTTCTGAACCTAGAACTCTGGGGATAAATAAGGCGTGTGAATTGATTTCACAGCCCAGCCCCAACTTTTTCCCTTGCTCTCTTGGCCCTGGATTCCATGTAGCAGTCTTTCACATGGATAAATCCTGCCAGCTTTCTGGGAACTGCTGGCTGTTGTGATCTCTGAGGGCCAGTTCCAGGCAGCTGTGATATTGCCTTTTGGCTGCAGGTCTGAGATTGAGGCAAATGGAAGAAAATTTCCATATGTTCAGACAGTTCATTGCAATAACTTCCATCTTCTTGCATGGGCCTTGCTGGTTTTTGTGGTCTGCTTTGGAGATTAACAGGAGCCATAGGCACTTTCCAGAGAGATGTGGGAGGAGGGGGATGTCACTAATTTTAATTGGTTTGAAACTGTTCACTAGAGTTGTTTTGTCTAAACAAGGACTCCTAAGAGTTTGATATGGTGAGTAGAAAAATGTGTATGATTGATACTGTTTCATTGAGCAGTGACCCACTGTTTCTGCTGTGTAGACTGTGGTTCTGCATTGCTCTGGGGACTAATGCGTGTGGCCTGAGCTAACAAAGCAACACACTCTGTGGGCTTAGAGATGTGGTGACATTGCAGTGTGTTCATGAGAAATCAGTGTCATGGTTTTCTGACTTGTTTTCTTCAGTCTCTCCACCAGCATGCTTTCCCTCTCCTCGAGCAGCAGCCCTGGTTCTCTGGCATCTAGCAGAGGATCTCTTGCCACCTCCAGCCAGGATTCGTCCACCTCAGCCAGTTTCACTGATCTCTACTACGAGCACCTGGAGCAGTTGGAGCAGTTGGACTCGGAATATCAAAACAAGCTTGACTTGCTCTTAGAAGGAGCCACTGGGTTTAGGCCATCAGGCTGTATCACCACTATTCACGAGAATGAAGTAGCAAAAACTCAAAAAGCAGATACCACGAGTCGCATGCAGGCTCTGAGGTCCTTGTCTGGTACTCCCAAATCCATGACATCACTGTCCCCAAGGTCATCTCTCTCTTCTCCATCCCCACCTTGCTCTCCACTGGTGATAGACCCACTCCTAAGTGGTGATGCCTTTTCAAGCCATATGGATTTTGATGATGCAGAGATAAGTGCAAGTCTGTCAGAACTCACCCTAAACACTGGGAGTGGCAACTGTCGACTGGAAGAGCCTCGAGCAGGAGATAAACATCTAGGTCAAGGTATGGTAAGAAAAGATTTGCATGCACTGCATGCATTTATATTTAATGCAGTTCACAAAGCATTGAGAAGCAAGTGTTTCAGAAGCTGTCTGTCATCTTGTTATCTTTATGTTGAAAAATGTTTTCAACTCTGTGTTCTGTCTTGTTTGGGGGGGGTTGGTATTTTAATTTGTACACGAAAAATACTGATCTAATGAGTCTTGCAGGAGACTGATTTAGGTTTGTTTTTATTGTACACAGATGCATGTGTGCACAAATCACAGGGATTTCATGTGCAAATATAAACGGTCGTGGTGGGATTCCTGGCTTGGTTTGGCACTAAACTATTCAGAATGCCATCTATTGTTTTGGGTTTGGGAGACACAGAGTGCCATACTGACGCAAAGTTTTTGACCAAGCTTTTGAGGAGGGCTGGAAAAGCCATTTAGCTTAATCGTTAACAAATTATAGTAATAATAATCCTTCCCCATCACCTCGGTATGCATAAGATCCTGCTCTGGTTCCCAGTAATCAGTGGCAATGAATTTATTAATTTCAGCTGAGCAGACATGTCAAGGCTGTGCTTGAATTCTGCTGTCTTGGTCTCTTAGCAACAAAAACGTGTTTAGATTGTGAGCATGATAAAATAAGACATTTAGAGATAGTGGATGTTCTCATATATGCATATGGCTTGTTGGTGGGTGGGAAGGGTTCATCCTTTCTTCGAATGGATGGGCTGGAGCGGATGGAAAGCAGTTGGCACAGCCAGGGCACAGTGCTAGGGCCTGTCTGAAGCCCTTGTGACTGAAGTTGGGTTACATCCAATGAGTGAAAGGACTGGATTTGTAGCTGCAGTGAGGAAGAGCTTTAAAGGCAATATAAACTTGCAAGCTATAGCCCTGTGAAGCAGCAGTAGTTTGTTTCTGTTTTTCATAGGATTATTGAACAGCCTGTGTGAATAAAGGGAACTAGTATCATGTTATCACTGCCTTCTGCATTAAGAAGGCTGACACTATTTAAAACACAATGAAAAACACAAGTGCAAATCTTCCCCTTTGAGCTACCATTTTCCTACAAGCAAGAGGTATTATGCATTTGAGTAGGAAACACTAATTATTCTTATTAGAACTGGGCACTGATTAGTTTTAACCTTTTTAGCTCTCCAAGATTTGCCAAGGCTGTTAAAGTGAAAGCTCAGGTGTTAAGCAGATTAAGTGATTACTGCTGTTAGCCAGTCAGCAGACAAAATAATCACCATAAGTAGTTTATTTCAGGGCAATAATGAGATGAGATTTTACTGCTCAGGCATTTTGGGGGTGGGGGGTTCAGTGTAACACCCGAAATGCAGGGGCTGGCTCTGGGGTGGTCAGTCCTGGGGAAAGCACGCTCATGTGTCCTGTAAGCAGAGCTGAACAATATATCTGAGGGCTTTGCTGCTGCTTTCTGCTAGAGCAGAACCTCTGCCACCTTCAAGACCTGAAGGAATACCTGAGCAATTCAGGGGAAACTAAGAGCATAAACTGGAATCTGGCAGAGTCCAGCATTCTCTGATTAAATGGTCTGCATGTGAGGACAGTGCATGACATGGCTCTTCAAGGCCCATGGAAAGGGAACTGGCAGGAAGAGAAGAGCAAACATCAAATTCTTGACATGAGTGGAAAAAAAAAGGTGAAAAAACACAGGTAGTGTTATCCACCTGCTTGGAAAAATGGAGGAGAGTTGAGTCAATTCTGAACTCTTCCATAAACTTTCTTATTAGTGTGATATCTCTTCAGAGACTTAAGGCTAAAAACTGAAAGTCCAAATTTTGTGTTAATTAGCTGCATGAAAGGGTGTGATTTCCAAGTCCTTTGCAAAACCAGTAAGGAAAGAGATGGCTGGAATTGTTGTCAGGGAACCATTCATCTTTATTCAGCTTTACACCTTAGCACTCTGCTGTACAGAACTCACTGCATTGTTGTGCACTTTCTGTATCCACCCCCTTGGCCCTGAGGTGCTCAGGGGAGGTGGTCAAGGATGAGGCTCTTTGGGTTGAAATGGCATTACATGGCATTGGGAAGTGAGGGAGAAAGAGAGGTTTGGTGTGTGGAGGTGCCTTTCCCAGTGAGCAAGTCCCATGTGAAGGGATTCCCCGAGCAGCGTTTGGTGTGCAGAACTCAAAGAACTGGATTTAGAAAGCCAGCCAGTGGGGACAAAGTTACTCTCCTATTAAAACCATGGACTAGGAGGTACGAAGGAGGGTTGAGGAAAGAAGTTTTGACCCTGCCCGTGTACCTCCAGCACAGCCTATGATGCAGAGCGCTGCAGGGACCTGGCCCTGGCACGCAGCAGGAGGGAGGATGGATTAAACTGGGAATGCCAGCATTAAATGGATCCATTTGTTTCAGTTAATGACTGATACACTGTGTTACACATTGCCTTTCTATTCATGTGAATTGGCCTCTGGGGAAAAGGTCTGGACATTCTATCCCTGTCCAGTGGTTCCATGGGAGTACCAAGATGAGAAATGCCATTTGGTGGTAGTGTCAAAAAATCCGTGGATAAAGGGGCCCAAATGGCACAGGTGTCCCCAAGGATTGGGGTTACCTGTAGCACCCTCTACTGTTGGTTTACAAATCCTTCTGTCCTTACAAGTCCTTATGGTATTCCATAACCCTTGCACACTATCCACCAGTTTATTCAAAGCTGGTTTTAATTCTTTAAGTGGCTTTGTGAGACTGTGAAGAAAACAACACAAAAAAAATCTGAAAAAACACAGTCAAACCCCAGAAAACCAACCAAAACCCCAACTTGCTTTGTAATAAAGAAAATATGTGTTGGAAACCATGTATTGGTTTGGAGGCATGTGCTTTTCTAAGTCTATGGGAAAGAAGGACCACTTCTGAAAAACAAAAGCCCCTTGGAGAGCAGCGTATTGCTCTGCTGCTGTGGGGTTCCAGCTGCTCCCAGGGTGACACATGGCACCTCCTCACTCCTCACTCTTGGCCTCCCACATCCCTGACAGAGGAGAGCCAAGAGCTGGGTACGGCCCAGCCCTGGTTAGCCATGTTAGCAGATGGAGTTCTCCAGACTCTTGGCTGCAGCTCCTCTCCACAGAAATGTTCAAATGGAAAGATGAAGAATTTGCAGGTTTCCAGGGAGAACCTTCCCTGTTTTGTAGCGTAAGAAATTGATGTGAGATAACACCTCTGCGCAAAACTCCTTGCTTCACCTTCTTCGGTTTCTCTTCCCTACCTCCTGTTCCCTGTATTCCTGCATAAGACTGCTCTTTTAAATCCTATAACCTCTCTCTTTCTCCATGTTCAGCTAGTTAACCTGGTCTTTCTGGACCTACCTTTTGTCCTGTGTATGCAAACCTTTTGTGTTTAGGGGTAGGCAGTTGATGGTTTTTTTGCCGTTCCTCTCTTGAAGCTAAACTTGGTGTAAGCTCTCCGGGTGGGATGTGCAGCTCCACATGATCCATACCTGGCCAGAGCCTGGCCAGCAGTGCTTGCCTGGCCACTGCTCTCTGGGTGGCTGGGAGCAGAACAACTGCTACCTGCCTAAGGGTGCCTTGCAGTCGGAGCTCGTTTATTGGTTCATGTTTATAAGTTCACTAGAATTTAGAAGTCTTGCTGCTTCTGAACATTGCCCATCATGTCATGGGTACCTCCCTGCCTTCCCAGGGCTTTGGAAGCCTTTCCTGGCATCACCTGCCCGTGCCCAGGGAGGTGTTGGGCAGGCAGCTGTAACACACTTGGCACAACCTGTGTCCTCAGCCTTCACACTGCTGCAGGGCCCAGGAATTAAATGGGCATTGAATGTGCAATGAAACCCTCTCTCACCTCCACCACACAGACTATTCCTCCCGTTTACCCAGGACTTCTTGTTCTCCAGGGCAGTTGGGCACATTCCCTCACTTCATGGCCACTTTTGAGCTCAGCCTGCCCTACCTGTGTCTTCTCTGCTTCAGAGATGTGCCGTTGCTTAACAATACCTGGGTGGGGAAAAAAATGCAAATCAAGGGGAGGGTAACAAGAAAAGGTGCTGCTTATCCAGACAGTTTGTTTTCATTAACACCTGCTTTTGGTTTTCCTGTGTGCTTTTCTGATAGGTATAAATACAGCTGGAGGGACGGCGCTGAAGGTGGCAGGTGTGTCAGCTGCAGTGTCTGATGAATCTGTTGCTGGAGATAGCGGGGTGTACGAGGCGTCTGTACAAAGGTACACATCAGATCTCTCTCTCCAGGGTGAAGCCAACGGCTCAGCTTTGCACAGAAGTCAGCTGGAATACTGCTGGTTATGACCTTTTTTTGTGATTCGGTGGCTAAAGTTTTTTCTTAAGACTTCTGAAAAAACTATGAGCAGGTTGAATTTGATTCTCAAAATGACCGATGTTTCCCATAATAGAAGTAGCTGGAAGCAAGCTCACAGAGAGCTGTTTGAACAGCTGGCCTGTTTGTGAAGGTGCTGGTAAGCTGTGGCTGCTGCCTTGGCGGGGGCAGCGGAGCCATCTGGCAGGTGTAAAGCTGCCCTTCTCTCAGTCGGTGACAGCCCTCAGTCAGCGTGAGAGGACTTGGGGATGTTTAAGGAAGAGAGCAGAAGCACCTTGAACTGCCTCACGGATGTGCACGTGCCGTGATGCAGTTCCCAGGTGCTTGGGGCAAGAGCAGGATGTGATGCCTGCAGGACTTCCCCCACTAAGGGCACAGCTGCGAGTCGCTGCTCTTGCTGGCTTTCTGGATTGTCTGTGGGGGCTTTGTCAAAAAGTTCACTGGAAGGTACTGATCTTATTGGTACCTGGTTTGGCTGCATCTAACATGGGATCTCCTACTGGTTTTGTTAGCATTGAGGTGAATTATAGGGTTGTTAGTTGTAAAACACGACTGTAGAGGTGAAAAAGGGCTCATCTCAGATTCCCCCCACTCATTAGTTATCTTCATTAATTCTCTAGGTAAACGGGTAATTTTTGTGTTTACAGCACAATCCACTTTGACAAGGGAGTGCAATGCTGGGGTAAATTAGAGCTGCTGGGCTCAAGAGGTCAGACAGTTGGGTGTCCCAGGGTCCCTGTGTCCCCTCAGTGGGGTAGGGAGCTCTGTGGAGAGGGGAGTGGGACAATCACAGAAGGCATCCCATGCACACTCACATGTCTGATGTTAGTGTTGCTTGGGTTATCAGCTTTCCAACCCCTGTGGTGCCCACAGTGCCATTCTGGTGCCTGTCCAAGTGGTGAGGGTGGGATGAGCCACCCTCTGCAGCTGAGATGTAATGAAATGCAAGAGAGTGCTAAGCAGTAATATGGAAAACACTAAGAAGAGAAGAATGCTAATCCTGTTTTCATGTGCTACAGCATAGCCTCTTGGGTCAATTAGACAATGAATGTAGTTTTGGGGACTTTCAGTGCATAAAACTTGGGAGGAGGAATACATTGGGAGGGAAATGATGCAGAATAGCTGTTTCCAGCAAGGCCAGTCAGTGTACTCTGTCACTTTGAATATGCTTAAGAAAGTTTGATTGCTTAAAGAAACAAAGGAATTACTTAAATCTAATAAAAGTTGAGAATTTTTGCTGTCATGATGCAGGACAGGATTGCAGTTGTTAAGTCGTATTTCTCTTGCTGGGCAGTCAGCCGTTTTTACTAAAAACCAGTCAAGGGAACCCTTTAAAAATCCCCCACTGCCTTATTTTTGCAGTCTTTTGTGTGGCTGGTTTTTTTTTTGGCAGTGAATAGGGAAGACATATGACTTTCTGCTGATAAGCACTGTAATACATACCTCTAAGGCTGATTGCACTTACTTCTTAAATGGGCTTTCTTTTAGCTGCTAATTTTACAAAATCCATATACCCAACCCCTGAATGGAAGGGAAAAGATCTTGTATCACCTGAATGCAAACACTTCAAAAAGAGGCAAATCAAATCCTTAATTGTCGTTGATTCCTTTCAGACCATGTGTGTCAGAAGTGATGGTGTTTGACAGTGATGATACAGAAGCAGTTGGAACAGCCAAAGTGCAAATTGCAATGAGGTATGTGCAACGTATTTTACTGGATTTGCCTTCCAGTGGAAAGAATGATAAATGGGATTTTAAAGATGTGCTGTTTTCTTATCCTGTCCTGTTAGTATTGACTAACTAACGCCCTTTTTAGTGTGATTAAGAACTGCACTTGACTCCAGGAGGTTCTTGGCCCAGTTGCCCTCTTTCATGTCAGTGGAAATCAACTGGTGATACTGTGCTACGTGGGTGCAAACCAGGAATAGGAGCACTGGCAGTGCTGGGCTGGAGAAAGCCTTTGGCTGGATTGCAGAATCCTTAAGGGTGCAGCTTGGGTGGGGAAAACTGCTGAGAATCAGTGGCAGTCACAATCCCTGACCTCACGTGGGTCCCACAGTAGTGGGTAAGGTGTGGGAAGGCACAGAGGCATCCTCCTTAAATGACTTTTTGGAAGTTATGTGAGCTTAAGAAAAAGAAGTAGTACAAAACTCGTTTGTCATGGCCATTCAAAGTAAAAGGTTACTCATAACATCCTCACTGTTGTACTTTAAGTATTTTTACTTGTAACTTTTCTATATTGCAACCATTAATGCCTCTCAAAAAAATTATAGCTAAAATGCAGCAATTTAACCAGACCCCAGGAAAAGCAATGTGTGTTAGGTCAAGTCTACAGTCCCTTGTATCTGAATTCTTAAGTTCTGGATGTTCTGGTAGCAAAATTTCATGTAATATGAAACTGGTTTTGTTTCAAACTATGGGCAAGTCATGGTCCCATAATAGTGTTGTCTTGTTGGTAAATTTTTAGTATTGTTTGTGTGGAATACTCATTCGTGGAGTCCAAGGCAGACTTCTCCAATAATAATGCTTTTCTATGTCTTTCCAATTCAGATATGATGACAAAAATAAACAATTTGCAATCCTGGTCATCCAGCTGAGTAATGTTTCAGCACTGCTGTTACAACAAGATCAAAAAGTGTAAGTGGGTGAAATAAACACACTTTATATATATATTTGTGTTGGGATCCCAGTGAGAAGGAAAGTGAGATTGGCTTATGATTTTTCACACTCTTAAAAGTTTACCCTTCCTGAAATGTTTCTCTACTTTGTGTGGTGACACTTAGGAACTAATAAACCTGTAAACTGAAATGAAGTGCAGTTTCTTCCTCAAAGGTCTGTATTTGCTAGGAAAAGACTTGCCTGGAATTCAGCACTGGCTGGTGAGGTTCTTAATTGTAGCAGTGCCTCGACCTCCTGCATTGAGTGGAGGGGGAGTTTGTCCTGCTGCAGAACTCCTTGGACACCTGCACAGGGGTGAGAAAATGTGCAGCTACTGCTGGACTCTTTCCAAGCACAAGGTCTCTAAATTCAGCTGTGTGCTGAATAAGCTGACCAAAATTTGATTCATTTTTGCTGTTCCTACCTACAGAAGGGTGTGAGCAGTGTGACAGGTTGCACAGATGTAAACAACCACGTAAAACAGGATCCCATGATGTCTGATTACGAGATTCAGGAGGATGAAGCCAGTGGCAACTTGTGCCACTTCACATCTCTGATGCTGTGACGAGATGTTCCTTTTTGCTCAGTTGGCTACTGCTCCAAAGAATAGGAGAGGACAGCAGTGTCCACAGTGCTTAGGATGACTTTCACTGAGGGATTTGTGGGGGGAGCTGCACGCCTGTAGGGCAGTCCTGAGCGCAGTGCTGTTCCCACAGGAACATCCGTGTGGCTGTCCTGCCCTGCTCGGAGAGCACGAGCTGCCTGTTCCGCACCAGGCCGGTGGAAGCTTCAGACAATCTTGTGTACAATGAAGTATTTTGGGTTTCCATCTCCTACCCGGCTTTACGCCAGAAGACTTTAAGAGTCGATGTTTGCACTGTAGATAAGTCTCACCTTGAAGAATGCTTAGTGAGTATCCAGCTCTATTTTAATAACTTTGTGTTTGTTTCCTCTTTTTAATTAAGCACGATGTTACACTCTTGAGGTACGGCTATTTCTGTGAAAGCCTTCCTGATAATCTTTAGCTGTATGTTCTCTCCTCCACAGCGTTCTTTGCAATGACAATTTGCATCAGGAAAAACAATGATGAGATAAATGTTTTGTTACAGAACTACCTTGTCAGACCACTAGATATGTCTCCTTCACTATTTGATGTCAAGCTCTAACTAGTTTTCTTCCTTTTGGAAACATTTATGGTATTGCAACTGAGAACAAATTACTTTGGTTTTGGATACATCAGGTTGTGTACTAAATGTAATGCAGTAAAAAATGACAAGGCAGATGAAGAGAAATGGGATATACAAAGCTAAAGCATCTGGGTTTGGTAGTGATTTTTGTCAGCCTTGCAAATTTATTGAAAGGGAGTCATCCTCTCCTGTTCCTTTCTCTTTTTCTTTGAAGTTCTGGCTGTAATTTATCCCTGCTGCAGCTACTGTTCATACTTCTGGCTTCTTGTACACTGGAGCTGTAATGAAACACTTGCTACTTAGATTGGAAACCCTTGACAATGCTAAAAATAATGAAACATAAAGCATTACTAGCGGTGTTGAAATGGGATAAACAGGCAATTTTTCTTTTTGTCAAATTTGCTGAAATCACGCAGTCCTGGATTTTCACTCTGATTTCTTCTGACTGGTGTGGTAGTTCATTTTAGTATTACACTAAAACTGTGGTTTTGCTCTCAATAGGGTGGAGCACAAATTAGCCTTGCTGAAATATGCAGATCCGGAGAGAAATCAACCCGTTGGTATAACCTCCTTAGTTACAAATATCAGCAGAAGCAGAACAGGAAAAGTAAACCAGGAAACAGCCACTCTGAAGTACCCTGCACTGAAAAAACAGTAAGAACAACTGCTTAAATTGAACAAATCTCTTCTAAACAGGACTAGCAGGAGGGTTTGTGTGGCTGTTACCGTAGAGAAGTGAGGCTGGTGTGTTTATATTTACTACTTGAACATGTCGTTCAGTGCAGCAAAATAATTAACATGTTGATTCCAGATATGCCCTTGTCCTGGGCTAAATACTCACTGAAATCTGCTGCTCAGGAAGCTGAGGATGTGGTACGTGGTGTGGTGTGATGTGTGAGCTCCAGCCTTTCTGCCCACCAGGCAGTTCCCACTGCAAGTCAAGATAGAGTTTGCACATGCAGGGCACAGAAGGTGCTCAGCCTGGAGCTGCACACGCTGGGGGAGCTGGGCCAGCTGTGCTCACGGGGCTGCACTGAGCTCTGTGTGTGCAGCAGGGCTGGGGGCTGCTCTGGGGCTGTTCTCATCACAGAGGCTGGGCACTCTGCGCTCCGTGAGAGTCATTTCTTCACAAGAAGCCTCTTGCTCTCCTCAGGACTCTGTCTCAGCACTCTTAGAGCAGACAGCTGTTGAACTGGAAGCTGTGGAGAAGAAACTGGAGGAAAGCAGAAGCACTTTAACTAGTGGAGAGAGCTGGTAGGTTGCATCCCACCATTGTGTTGTGGAGTAATCAGAGCATTTGGGTGCAGAGGAAAAAGCAGATGATACTGAGCTGTGGGAGGCTTCTTCTTTCTCTGTTTTAGTGAAAAATCCTGTTTCTTCTGTTCTGGAGGTTGTGCTTAGAAAATGAGAACAAAGCTGATAAAATGTTGAAAATTGTCAGTAGCACTATGCTAATTTTGTTATTTGTACAGTCTTCTATGGATGTCCTGAAAACTCTGCTCTGTGGTGCAAGGCTTTGCTTGAATTTTAATGTGGCTGTTCTTTATATGGTTCAGATTCAGATTTCCTTAAAGAAGTCCAACATTTGAAATAGAAAGCAAGCCTGACCAATGGGATTGATGGAGAGGCCTGCTGTGAGTTCAGTGGAGCTGAAAAGAGTGTTAAAACAATGCTTCAATTTTGTCCAGTAATAGTTTTTAACTAAGATTAATGGCATCCTGAGAGCTCCCCTTGAGATGCACTTGCCTTAATCTCAGGCCACATGGCTGAACCCTCCTCTTGCTTCTTTTGAAGTCAGTTCAGGATGGAGTTTTTGGCTGTAATGTTGTCTTCTGGTGCAGCTTCTCTCCAGTTTCAGTTGTCCCTTCCTAAGCCTCTGTTTGTGTAATCTCAGTGGCTACAGGGCCTGCCAGGTACACCTGGCTGCCTTGGGGATGTGTTTCTGTCCAGCAGCTTACAGGAGGTACCTCCTGCTCCAGCACCACAGTACTGTCCACAACAGGCCAGTTCAATAACAAAGCTGTCCCTTTCAGGCAAGATGAAGAGGTTCCCGATCTGGAAGAACAGGATGAGATCAGTGAAAATGAAGTAGAGGAGGAGGAAGAATTCTCTGCTGGAAAATCACTGTGGGAAACAGAAGAAAGTCTGAATTCCCAGCTGCACACAGAGATAGCAGTGAAGGTACAGTCAAGGGCCTCTGGAACAGAAGGATGAGTTAAGCTTCCCATTGCTCAGCTGACTGGGTTGTTACTGAGCTAAGCAAGGCTGCAGCAGTTACTTGAAAGTTCACCATTGATGATTAAATGTTTATTTACCTGAAATCTTTGTAAATAACTCTTAGTGACCGTTTTGTCCCTCCGTTAGTACAGCACTCTATCTTTTTGCTGCTCATGAAAACTGTTTTCATTAATGTGACAGTGGTTTTGACCTTGTTTAATTTTGAATGTAGCTGTAGTTAAACAGGGGTGTGCTGTACACAGCTCTCTGTACATCGATTTGGATCTTTGCTGCAGCTGCACAACAAGTCAGATAATGGTCTTTAAAATCATACCTGTTCTCTGTGGGATTGCCAGGTCAGAGAGTGTGGATCCACAGGCAAAGCCCGTTGGAATCAGTTGTGTTGTACAGCAATCAGTGGATGCAGAGCCCTTAGGGAGCAATCCAGTTAATGCAGCAGAGCTCCAGGAGCAGTGTCAGGACACCCTGCATGAGAAGGGCTAAACAGTGTCTGGGTTTGAATGCAGCAAGCGCAGACGTGACACAGGTGGCTGTCAGAGCCCTGGGGGCGTGTCCTGGGCACATGGAAAGCTGGCATTTACACTGCACTGTGTCTTTCAGGTGGATAAAGAGACCAACACAGAGAGCCTTGCACAGTCCTCGACTGTAGTTCGTCCAAAAGACAAAAGAGCAGCAAACCCACCCCAAACTCAGTTTGTCAGGGGCAGCACCATCATCCGCTCAAAAACATTTTCCCCAGGACCACAGAGTCAGTACGTGTGTCGGGTAAGGAAAATGCAACCCTGAGCTTCTAAGTGCTTGTTTTCACTCAGTCTGAATTTCTCACAGAGACCCGACAGTGCTTTCTTCTCTCCCCCTCTGACTTCAGCAGTTGCTCTGTCCTCACCTCCTGGACAGTATCTTGCCTTGGAACTAGCAGAATTAAGCACAAATTTATCAGATCTATATGTGCACATATATTTGTGGTTCATGCAGCTTGGTGAGGTGCCCAAACTGACCTGGAAGGGCTGCTGTAAGACAGTGATGGAATAGCTGCATATTAAACAGTTCCCTGCTGCTTGAAGTGTTCTGTGCTAACTCAGTTAGCTCTGTCCACCTGACTTTAGATGAGGTGACCATAAAACCTTGATAGAAATGGAAAGGTAAGTACCTGATAATATCAGCAAAAAAACTGTGGAAACCTGAAAGTCACCAGTGTGCTTTGCCTGAAGGGAACTGAGCAGGCCATGTGTTGGGTCAGATGTCACTTCCCCTGCTTTGAAATGTCTGTTCACAATTATTTCCTGAATTGAGGGTCAGAATAAACTATAAATATCTCATCTTTTAAGTGGAATTGGCAAACAAGCAAGCACTGTCTTTTACCACACATGACCTGTCCCAAGTGGGCAAGCTCTTAATACAGCTGAGCCAGATTTGCTGTGCATGTTCTGCCTGGTTCAGAGGCAGGTGCTTCCAGAGGAACAAACCTTACTTACTCTGCAGCAGTGGCCTTGAGTGGTACAGGTGCTGTGTCCCAGTACCTGCAGATCCCAGTGCCTGCTGCCTTCTTCCCCCAGCTTTGAGAAGGGACATGAGAAGGGAATTAAACCCTGCTTGAGCTGAGCTCTTATTAAGGCTCTACAGAAAACCACAAAACAAGGCAGGCTGTGTGTAACATGGCAACTCTTTAGCTGATAAACCAAGGGGAAAGCTTTCAGGTTAACCTGCCTCTTCCACCACTAGATTAAAGTACAGGAAAAATGCAGATTAGAGAAAACAGAAATATCTAATAAAATAATCCCATGTTTTACGTATGCTAGGAAAGAGTAGTAATAGTAGTAGTAGTAGTAGTAGTAGTAGTAGTAGTAGTAGTAGTAGTAGTAGTAGTACTTAAAGCTTATTTTTCTGGGCTGTTTTGCCCAGCCTAGTTACTTGCACAGCAGAAGAACAGTGGGGTAGAGTCCCATATCATAGCCTAACTTGGTGTCTCTCTTTGCTCCCAGCCTGCTCCCACACAGGAACAGAGTTCAAGGCTTGTGGCAGGATCTGCTGTGCCAAGTGCATGTTGTGTACTCAGACTGGGGTGACAGCTGTCTGCCTTTCACAAAACTCCACAGTTCTGCTTACAACCACCTCTGGTCTCGCTGATAGTGTGTGTGTGTGCACTGCTTGTATTTCTTTCATGGAATATTTGTGGTTTTCACCTTCCTTTTCAGCTGAATCGCAGTGATAGTGACAGTTCCACACTATCCAAAAAGCCCCCCTTCGTTCGGAATGCGATGGAGAGACGAAGTGTCAGAGTGAAACGGGTAAGAACATCACCCCTTTTTTGTCTAACACAGACACTTGCAAAAACCAGAAAACTGTTTTAAAGGAAAAATTTGCAAACATAAATCAGCTGCCACATGCTTTCATTCACAACGTTTTCTTTGTCTGCGAGAAGTCTCTCAAGGATGCTTTGAAATACCAGATTATGATAGGAATGTTTAGGTTGGAACTCAGTTAAAACAATTAATTTAGGAAGTTGGTTCCTGGTATTTTCCATCTTGTCAGAGAAGTAGCACAAACAGTTTTTTTGTGTTTATTGTTGGGAGATTCTTAAGTATTTACAATATATTTGAGGAGCTGGAAAACAAGATGAGGAGAACAATGCCTCAGATGCTCAGGTGACCCTGTTGTAGTGATGCCATGGCACACAATAAGCACCTGTGCCCATTGTGATGGCAATCACTAAAGTTCCCCCAGGATACTGACACTAAATGCCTAAGGAGATGGTTTTCTTGGGACAGCTTGTGTTTGAAACTAGCAGAAGGCAATATGTTACTGGAAAAAGCAATCACAGGTTTTTCTGCAGCACTGTGGATTCATCTGAAGATGAGACATTAAACTTAGGAAGAAGGTGTGCAAGCAAGACTTGTTTGATTTGGAGAAGCTGCCAAGGAGGAACTTGAGTGGAAGCACAGAAATCAAAACACTTATCTATAAGACTTCCTTGAGTTTTTGGTACCTGTCTTGAGACAGACTGGAAAGCAGGATCAATAGAGATGGTTTTTGTGAAGAGAAGCTTTGGAAAGAAGGGTCTCGTGATGTGTTTGGCACTTTCGGGGTGGAGTGGTTGGGACAGTTCTCCTCAGTGTGTTCATACTCCCCTTCTTTTCCAGCCTTTAGTCAAGTCCTTCGGCACAGAGCGCCTGATCCGCACCTCCCTGGACCTGGAGCTGGACCTGCAGGCTTCAAAAACCTGGCATGACCAGCTGGTTCAGGAGATCTCAGTGCTGAGGGAACTGAAGGAACAGCTGGAACAAGCTCAAAGTCAGGGTGAAAAAGAGTTGCCGCAGTGGGTGAAGGACGATGAGAGGTTTCGGCTGCTGCTGAGGCTTGTGGAGAAACGAGTGAGTAATACCTGCCTTGGGGTTTCATTCCACTTGTTGGAGAAAGGGGATTTTGGAAACAGGGGACTTTGAGTCAGTAAATGAAGCTTCAGCACTGTTAGCCACTCTTGTCTGCCACGTATGGCTCCAGCAAGCTGTTCGTCCTGAGCCTTTGCATTCACCAGCACAGAGATTTCCTGCCCTAGCAGAGGTGCAAATGCAAGAAGTCACAAGTGCCATCTGTTCTGCCAAGTGTGTCCCCCCAGGCTGCAGGAGGTGTGGTGTGTGGTGGTTGGCACTTACCTTGCTCCACATCACACCCTCCCCCATGTACAGGGCTCCTTCTCAGCTTCTGGGATTTCTCAGGCACCTCTGCTGGCACCAGGTGTAGGAGGGAGTTGGTGTGAGGTGCTCTTTGGGGTGCTGTGTTCTTGTGCCTGCTGAACTTCTGCCTTGAAAGATCTATCAAGAAGATACAAAGAGTACTGACAGAAGCCATTATTCTTACCACGGGCTGGAAGGAGACCTTACAAAAAGCTCTCTCCATTAGAATGGTTAGTTGACAAGCTTCAGTTTAGCTTCTGTGGCTTGTGACTTCCAGAGTCCACAGTTTCCAAACCCCTCAGACCTGCAGCTGAAATACTGCTGTGTTTGGAGATCAGTTAGGGTAAGACAATTCCTCCAATTCCTCCTGGAAACACAAACACCGCTTCTCCATTATTCATCCAGGTGCAAAATCCAGAACACAAGTGTGAGCTCAAGGCCGATAAAATGATGAGAGCTGCTGCCAAGGATGTCCACAGGCTGCGAGGGCAGAGTCGGAAGGAGCCTCTGGAAGTACAGTCATTCAGGTAATTACAGGTAAAGGGGAGGAAAAATTGCTGCTACCATGGTTTTTCTGTGGATGACTGAGATGCTGATGAGGAAGACTAATCTCTGCAGACGTAGCTAACTGTTCTGCTTAAATAACAACTTCTGTATTTTCATATCAAAGTATAAGGTCTGAGTCAGGGAAATTAATTGTAGCACTGCACATGATCAAAGCAACCAGCCTTCTCCAAATCATTCCCCACCTGGGAACAAATTCTTTAACATAGAAGCAGCCCTTTGCTTCCCTAAGTAACAGACCCACGAAGGAAAAAGGCCCAAGCCTTCTGAAATGGCTTTTGGTAAGGTCAGTGCTGTGGGTTTAACTGTAGCCTCATGTCTGTCATGTAAATAAAAGGTGTAGGTTGTGAGAGGATGTACATCTGCTCCTTGTGGGGACAGCTGGTGGGATAAATTCCCATGTGGGTGATGGATGTTTCTGGCAAGACTTCTGTTGCATTAACAACTGATCATCTTTTTTCAGAGAGAAAATGGCGTTCTTCACACGGCCAAGAATAAACATCCCAACGCTCTCCGCGGACGATGTGTGATCACCATAAAGTATTTGCTTTCTGGACAATTCTACAAATGCAGATTGGGTTTTGAAGTTATTTATGTGGTATTATGAAGGTACCAAGGCATTTGTATATTAGAGCTTTTGTCAGTATGTGGATGTTTTGAAGATTTTTAGGTTAAAGTTATATCATCACAGAAACCAGCATTAAAGTGACAAGATTGTATAGTTTGTATATTTAGGAATGTATTTTTGGGAAATAGAATTTTAAATAAGAACAAATGCAGCGTAAGGTGCTGTTATTCTTAAATAATGCTGTTTAGACTTTTTGTACAGCTCTACCTTTTAGAGGTTTTACTGCAATAAAATAAATTTGAAGGAACCTCACCCCTACCTTCTATGATGTTCTGCATCGGACTCTCCTCTGAGTGATGTATTTTGTACCCTGTGGGGAATGCTGGGAGCCAGATGGGACTCCCAAGTGCTGTGAACGAATTCTCTGTGAGCTGTGAAGCATTTGTGTTTCCTGCCAGGTCATAAAAGTAGGTGTGAAGTTCAGAATACTTGCACTTTTAACATTTGTACTGCAGCTCATGTCTGTAATGGGTCTGTTAAGGTAACATGGGGAGCCCATTGAAACCACTGCTGTGGGAGGAGGGCTGCAGGATTAAAGTCCATTTTAGGTTTTTCCAATAAAGTGACCTTTCTGGACACACCTGCCTTCTTGCTTTTTGTGTTGTGTGACTCTTCTCACGCCCTGGCACCTAAACTGGGGTTCTTTCCTGTCACCAGCTGGAAGCATATAGCTTTTCACATGTCTTGTCACTGAGATGCTGTAATTGACACATCTCACATAATCATGGAATATCCTGAGCTGGAAGGGACCCACAAGGACCATCCAGCCCAGCCCCTGTCCCTGCACGCACACCCCAACAGCCCCGCCCTGGGCATCCCTGGCAGCGCTGTCCAAGCGCTCCTGGAGCTCCGGCAGCCCGGGCCGGGACCATTCCCTGGGGAGCCTGGGCAGTGCCCTGCACCCTCTGGGGAAGAACCTTTCCCTGGTATCCAACCTAACCCTGCCCTGGCCCAGCTCCAGCCGTTCCCTGGGCGCTGTCACTTGCTGGTTTTCCTCCCTGCCTGAACATCCCCTGCCCATTTTGTACCCAGCTGCTGGGGACAGGACACGTTTCACCAGTGAAAGCGCTGGGTGGTGACACAACGAGGGGTTGGGGAGGGTGTGCGGCTGCCCTTCTCCCTCCCCTTCCCTTTTCCCCATTCCTTTCCTTCCCTCTTCCCCTTGCCGTGCTTTGTCTTATGCTGCCCTCTCCTTCCTTTTCCTCCTTTTCCCCGTTTTCCTTTCCCTTTCCCCTCTCGCCCGTCCCGCTGAAGGTGTCGAGGCGGCCGCGGGGCCCCGTTCCCAGGGCAGCATTCCCGGCTG